>CM029363.1:17037967-17053834 GCA_017140985.1 Hormaphis cornu | reverse complement strand
TGTGTGTGTGTGTGTGTGTGTGTGTGTGTGTGTGTGTGTGTGTGTGTGTGTGTGTGTGTGTAAACGGAAATTAAATTATTGTTTTATTTCATTATTTAGAACGTTTTTTAGCAACGATAGCGGACCCAATATCATTTTTTAACCCTTATCTTGGTGAGTGTTTATTGATTAAAATTTGAATTATATTTCAATGTGTTCGTATTAAATAGATTCGTAAATTCTTACGATAAACAAAATACGATAAGTAGGCAACGACTCAAAGTAAAAAATCAGTACCTGTAGGCTGTATTTTTCCTTTATACCCTATTATAGTACCTATCGAATATTCTTGTTGTACAACTAAACTAAGTTAAAAAGGTAAAAAAAAGAAAAAGTGAGAAGAAGGGTTTGGTAGGAACGTTTTAATACGACAATGCAACTGATAGCTTTGCAATTTTTCTGGTTTTCTATTCGTACTGATTAAAGCTTTTATGATTATTAGATGATTTCATGTTTTGAGCCATCAAAATTAAAATAAAGTACATTTTTTTGCAAATGGAAAATTCAATAGTATTACATATATAATGTTTTGTTATTTTCATTATATCCAGGTAGTTTTTTAGGAAAAATAGAAAACCCAGTGTCATTTTTTAACAATTTCCTAGGTGAGTGATGAATAAAAATATAGAGTATATTCTTTTATTTTTATTCTTAATAAATTCTAGCGATAAATTACGTATAAGTAATTACAAATAAACATTAATAAATGTATTGAAATAAGTTATTTAATTTTGTCACTCTTAAAATATACGTACAAAAAAGATTAAATTTTTTAAGAAAAAAAAATTATTGTTAACATGTTATTTTATAAAATTATAGAAAAAACCAAAACTTATTATAAATAGTTATTAATATTATTATTATTAAAATACATAATTAATTTTGGCCTTCTTTTAAGTTCTTATACAAATCCAAAACTCTCGGAGAAAAAATATAATATTTTCAACATGTTATTTAAATAAAATGTTAAATGCTACCCTTTGAATTCAAACTCTTTGGAAATTTAAAAATAGTATAGTTTTTACAGAGTGGCATTTTTCTATTTTTCGATTTATTATTTGACTTCTTTCACTTGTTATGTTCTATCATCCTAATAAGCTTCACAATTATTCCGCCTTAGTTTTCTTTAAATGCGTGTACTGAAACCTATTATACAACTACAACTTTATAATATTATAGTAATAAGACGACAATCATTCCTACACATCTTTTGGAAAAAAAATAATCTTATTATGCAAATTTAATCTATTTTCAGCACAAACAAAGAACACAAGAAACTTCATTTTTCACATTGTTTATTTGATTCCTAACATACAAATTTGAATGTATCAGTAAACGATATAAAACCTTGAAACGTATACCACCATATCAAACTCATAACAGGGACACGGCCACAAAAGAATCAACTCAATATCTTTTGTTTTTCCTGAAGCAAACGAAAATTCGAAATATAAAACATATCGTACTTTTATTAGTCTAAAATAAATTCATATTTGTTGTAGGATTGACGAGCGAGGAATGTTCTCAGTCTAATCCTACGAGTATGTACGCAATACAGTTGTAAAGCTTAAAGTATAAATTATTTTTACGATTGTTGATATTAATGATTCATGTGATACGACTATTATTGAAATTCTGCACAAATTGCATTTATTTTCCGTACAAAGATATAGCTTAACCTAAGCCCGTTTTAAATATATCTACCTAATTATTATTAGTGAACATGTGCTAAGATTAAAAATGAACACATTTTAGGTAATATTGATAAAAAACAAATAAAAAGCAAACAAACAAATTTCCGATTATGACAGTAAATTTATCATACTTTTTTCTTTATGACCAAGTAACGTTTATAACCTGTTGTAACTTGAAAATTAATAGCCAATAGTTAAAATTACAAATTCATACAAGATGTTTCTTAAAAATTAATAATGAGTTACATAATCATAGCAAAATTTTTTACTTTATAACTAAGATCATTTCATTAAAAACTATGGGTAGCAAATAAATTATCATCATTCATCAGTATTCATCTAAAGAATAAAACAAGCAATTTCATTAATTGGCATTCTTTTAAATATTTCTTATAATTCCGTGATTATCAGTGGAACACATATTCACGGTAACATTCTGGGTAAAACGAAAAATTGCACTTTGTGATTATACTTAATTTTTATAAACTTAAATTAAAATTTAGAAAAATAATAATTGCGGAAATTTGTTCAATACCCTTTTTACTTATACATCCTATTATAGTAAGTTGATGTAACACGTTTGCTTATGAGTTGGTAATTAAAAAATAAATTTTCATGACATTTTTTACAGACACTGCATGTAAGTTTTACTGTCGTAAATAAATAATTACTTTCATTAACGTTTAGTAAAATAGAAGACTAAGTTACGACAAAACTTACTTAAGGTAGGTATGGTGGTTGCAAGTCTTCTAAATAAGATGATTAGGTATACATAAGTAATATTCCTACTGAAATTCAGCGGGATTACATTTCTATGTTAACCAATGCTCATATGATTTCCGAAAACAAAAATTTTTAACATTTACTTAAATTCTTAAATCAAAACTCAAAGTATATTTATGTACCTATTTATATATATTCACCTATGTATGCAAAATAGACGTAAAGTTATAATGATTTTAGACCAATAAATTTAGTTTATTTGTTGGTTACTAACCTAACCTAACCTAATAACTAGTATTTGTCAAACTTTTTAATGTATATTGTTATTCTATATAATGTAAAGAAAGAATATTAATATTTTATAATAGCTTATAAATGTACGTTGTTTTTATCCATCAGAATATTATCTATTATTATGTTCTTAGCAAACAAATTACTTTATGTGACACACATATATCTCAAAGAAAGTACGTATTTTAGTAATAATTAATTAAAAACAAAACATCTTTTTTTTGGTACCTTGTACGTCTTTTACAATTAGCCATTTTTGCTTAATTGTTAATTTTTCATAATATCTGCGATGTCATCATATATATCATGGTGACATTGCCCGTCTATTGTTTTTTTTTTTACGTCAATCAGATTAAACAATTAGGCATTTAAAATTTATATAAAAAATTTTTAACAACAAATGTTTTGGTCGAATATTGAATAGGAATTCCAGGCCATTGTGGTCAAAAGGGACTTTTTAAAAACCAGTTGCTATTCTATGTAGATACAAAATCAATAATTTAGACTCTAGAAAAATGCGAAAAAAATCGTTCTTGAAGTTAAATACGAATTTTCAGTTTGAATAAACTTTTGTACAGTGAGAACAACTCAAACTAAGTAATTGCCATTAAATTATAAAAAAAAAAAAAATTAAATATTTAATTATATTTTACCTCATTTCATAGTTGTTAAAAAAAATGATAATAGTAAGCGTTTTAACTATCAATAATTTATAGCTACTTACAAAATTAAAAGTATATTTAACAAAAACGTTAACTTGTGTTACAGCGATTATACTTATAAATTAAATTTAACACTTTAATATTTTTTTCGCCTTAAATATATGTATAAGTATAAAGTGAGAGCAGTGTCACCAGACAAACATTTTCTTACATTCCTGCAGGGTTTAATGAATTATCCGAAAAGTCCAAAACAAAATATCAAGTCTATACTATTACTTAAAAAAAAAAAATTGAAATATTGGATTCAATCAGCCAATACTAATGTATGAAAAAAAAGATTTTTTAAGACCATGGCAACTGATATGGACCAGAAATGTGAGATGTTACTTAAGTACCAGATGTTTATTCCATTATGATTTACAGCAGAATATTCCTTTTTATTAATACAATTCAAACACATTACGTAAAAAAAAGTTATTATATGGTTTACATACCATAATAATTAACATATTTAAAATCTAAAACCTAGGTTCAAATTAATAATATTTTTCTAGGGCATAATTAATAATTTTTTTACAATTTTATAATATTTTATTACCTAACCAGACCACAACAAATGGAAACGTTATTTGAACAACAAAAAAGTTATATTCATACTTCAGATTTGGATATTATTATAATAAAAAAACCAAAAAAAATATCTTTGCCTATCTTTATAACATCAATTTTGAGTAATAATGTTGTAAATATTTGCATTATTTAATTATTTATGCTTTTTGAAAAATACACCAAAATTATTCAAGATTAATTTTTAGAAATTTTGTAACATGCTTTTTAAAGGTATACATTTTCATATTTATGTCATTAAACGAATTCCATGTTTAATTTTAAGATTTCTTTATGAGACCCATTGACTAACACATAAAAAAAGACACAAATCTGAATTTTATAATTAAAATGCTGAATTGCTGCTATTATCTAATGATGGCTTGAGCTATGAAAAAATATAAAGGTTATTGCTTACTTGACAAAATTAAACAATCTCTCAGGGACTGTATTATTAATGAATTTACATTTTTTTTAAGGCCAACCACAACTTTACGTTCGTCATATTTGCGAAAAATGTAGTGAATATAGTATGTTAACTGAGTTTATTTTTTGCTCTTTTAAAACTATTAAATTTTACTGCTTAAGCTAAAATAGGTTTAGAAAACTAAAATAGTATCGGTATTTACACTTACACTTATTAGGTTTGGTCGTTATACCATAGTAATAACATATATAAATTTTATTAGTTAGCATACCAGATAATTCCAAGAATCATTAAAAATTTACAAAATAAAGGATGAATTGCATAGATAAATCGATTAAGAATAAACACTTACTATATGTAGAACATTATTTATATTTTTTATTGTATATGGTACAAAAAATGTTATAGATAAGTCATAAAACATCAGTGAAAAAAATGCATCAAATAAAACAAAAATAAAAATTAAAGAATAATGATTCGTTATTTTAATTTTAAAGTGTATTTTTTACAAATACATTGAATTTTAGGTGATTCTACCTAATGAAAGTATTAAGAAAAAAAAATAATTATGAAAAATTTTAATATCATGAAGTTTTTTTATTTGTAGACTTTCAAACATCAATAGATTTAAGTCCAGAAGGTTACTGTCATATAGTGCGTGAAAGAACAAATGAGATGGTTTAATATTAAGACAAATAATTATGTTCTTTTTGTTAGTTCGTTAGTAAATAAATTTTTATGTATTGAAATAATTTTCAATTTAAATAAAAAATAAACAATTAAATCTAATGTTGTAGAAGTGAATTGAAAATTACGTTTTTAGTCTAATTATCAATTAAACAGCTAGTTTGGAATCATATTGCATTTTTAATTTTTGCATCATCTTCTACTCTTCGGCGTTGACCTCCTATTTTAAATCATACATATCCTTCTCTCATTGCAGACGTCTTCATATTATCTACTTATGTACACAATATCATTTATTTGCTCTTTGATTTCCTTTTTTTTTTTCTTTGGCTACTAATTTCATAATTGCTTTATCACAATTGATTCACCTCTCTTCCAGGCATGAATACAATATTACAACTCAAACTCTCTCAATTTAAAACATCAATAATCTCTACTACTATCTAACTTTTTTTTTGTCTAGTTTTCCAACTCCACATTATTAAAAAACTGCAACATCATCTGTTACATTTTCTTGTCGAACACCCATCATTTATTGCGAACCAAACAACATAATATAGCTAAACTCGCTTACAATTTATGAAATTTACTTTTGAACCACCTAGTTTATATATATTTATCACCTTATAATCAACGAGTAATGTTTATATACCTGAACCTATTATATATCCTCAACCTGAAGTTTATTATTTTTTTAAATTTTTCTTCAATACACACTTTTCCCGTGTAAAAAGACAATACAATTTACTCATCAAGCTCCTCTATCACTTATTTAAAACATATCTTCATTACCGCTATTTAACGCTTTTTATCCGAAATATTAACAAAATCACTGTTTTAACTCGATTTTAAAAGAAGCAATTTAAGGCAATTTTTATTTTATGAGGTACATTGTATATTAATGATGATTGAACAATTTAAAGACTTAATATGATAATATACAAGTAAAGCAAATAAAACACCATTAAGGCTGTTGGATCATGACGTATTTTATAAGATTTTAGACCTTTAAGCAGTGAAAACTAGTTTTATTTTACTTCCCAATGTTCAATTTGCATTTGGAAACCTTGTATGAATTTCTCCTCTAATTTACTAGGTTATGTAGGAAAAATATAATTTGTGTAATATTATATATGTATAGATTTTTTTTTTTAAAAACCAGTAATAACAATTTTAGTTATCAAAAAAACTACTTAAGTGTTTTCTTCAATTTCATATACAATTATTATAGCAACAGAACACAAATTCATTTTATTACATAACATAGTAATACTGTTTATGTACTTAGGTAACTATTTTAACAAAATTAAAATCGCACCTCTAGAAGTATGATAAATTTTTTTTCTATTTCGTCAGATTATGCACGAAATCGTAGATAAAAAAAAAAAAAAATGAAATACCTAAAAATGGTGACCAGTGCAATTGTTTCTTAGAAATTTCAAATACATCCTACGTTTGTTCTGAAGAGTTGATCCAAACCGGCGTTTGTTTATTGCTTCTAAACATTAAAAACAAAAAACAGACGTTTAATAAGTTGCCTATGCTAATAATCCCTTAGAACATGACATGCTCCAGTATTATTTTATATTATAATTAGGTAACATAAAGTAATATTATTGTAAACTTAAACATATAGGTAGTCAATATCTTGTTTTTTACGCAAGTCAATTATGACGTTTCAAATGTATGATCAATTTTTGAAAATGTTCCAACTTTGTACAACAAAAAATAAAATTAGTGACTATACGAATTTTCGAAATTTTTCGGAACATAAATATTTACATGTTGATAACATTTTATTAAAGGTTTCAACACATTTTGTTTAAAATTAAATTTTCATCGAACAACAATGACAAAAAAATTGAAAATTGTCGAACACTTCATAGTTCTATACAAAGCTCAAATATTTTCGAAATGTCTTCAAATTTGTATTAAATCTGTATCTTGATAATTTTAGAATTATGTGAAAGTTTCAGCCCATTCCGTTATTATTATGGATGTTATGGCCAAAAATTTTAATCGTTTCCATCAAAAACATGATAGTGACGTTATTTTTAACGTTTATTCCTTAATTATTTCTTAGTGTTTTGACTGAAACTTTTTATATTTTCTACGCTCAAATACGAGTATATGACTCCACAAAGGTCCATGCGGATCCATAAACCTATTAGAAAAGGACCTTACTTTAAAAATCGGAGCATTATTATTATTGTTGAAGATATTATTGTGGTTTTATAGTAATAAATCATATAGGTAGTTAAAACCAATAAATTCTTTGCTACACTCGGAATCTAAAAAACCGGTTAAAACGATTCTGCATTTTCATTTATTACAAAGTTAATGTTTCAAATGACCTACCTAAATCGTTAGCAATTATACCACACAGAAATTATAATCTTTTATCAGATCATTGGTAAAAAACAAAAATTAAATCATTTAAAGAAATTAGTACACGAGAAACAACAAGATCAATATTGAAATGATCAAAATTGTAGGTTTTTACCTATCTTAAGTAAATAATGAAATTATGTTCAGTTATCTTATTTTTATAGTAACACATTTTCAGCAACTGCTTTACGTTAGAAGCTATTGGTTAAACCGATTTTTTTTAGTATTTGTATTGTTAACAATAAGTATTGACGTCGAATCTTATCATATTGAATACTATTTTGTTCTCAAATTTGGTCATTATAGGTACATGCTAAACTGAATACATGTCGTTTATAGCATGTCAAACGTTTAAACTATAAAACACTTATTAATTTTTGTGTACCAGTTTTATTTTATAAATTGAAAATTTGAAAATTTAAAATTCTATAATTTAAAATATGGTTTCGTATTCTCTGATTTGTATCCTACAAGTGACCATGATTGTGATTTTTAGAGCAAAAAACGTTACCTGCGTTGATGGTAATACCTCATATTATATTATTCAAATATTCATCAATTTTATTCAATTAAGATTTATGTGTTGAGCACAGAATCAAAGTTATCAGTTGCTACCTGGGCTATTTTTTCACTGTGTGAAATGTTAGCTAAAACAAAATTTATTGAATATATTACGTTAACAGATTTATTGGTTACTATATCAGCTTATTGAATACCAACGTTAGAAATTGTCTTATTTTATATTAAATTTTAAATATTTTATCATTTATAAGTGCTTAAATGTCAAAATATAACTGTAGTATAGAACCAAGATAATATATTTGTTAAACTAATTAGGAAGGTTATGTTTTGTTAAAATTAAAATATTTTTTAGTTAAACTAACGTTTTCGTACGCGAAATTCGGCACAACAAACATATAGTAACATAAATATTTCTTTTTTCAGTCAAAACAGAATGTATTGGTAAGTTGTTTTTTTTTTTATAAATCGTTAAAAAATAAATATTTGAGGCACAGTTTTAAGCAGCAACACGACAACTGGCGTGTGTTAATGAAATTTAACTTCTAAACACTAATACTATGTTGTCCATCATAAATATTTTTTATGAATAATTTATTTTATCATGTATTGTCATGATAACTTAAGGGGCGACATTTATTGCAGTTTTTTGATCTATGGGATCTTATAAACGAATTAAACTACCTATTGATTTATGTATACCTTAAATAACATCAACCGAAAAAACAGTGGGATTGAATCAAATAAAATATTTAGAAAGAATCTATAAAACTAACGCTATATGGTGTCTTTCTCGCTAGATGTAATCAATCATAAATAGAGTTTAAGCCCAGGATAACCATTCTGCAGCAAACAGATGACACGCTGATTACGAATGGAATAGACGTTATGGAAAAACTCGGGTAGATGGTTGAGGAACTTTTAAATAAATAAGCAGATGCCCAAAGAATTATGCAACCAACGGGTAGTATCTGTCAAACACCATTAGAATGGACCAACAAAGAGGAAATACAATTTGATAAATATAATTGAAAATTGGAATGCTATAATGACAGAAAAACATCGTCATTGAGTGTCGTGGTAGTTACGGCGAAGGGCCCAAATAGCATATATTAAGCCACGAAAGAAAAAAATATAAATTGGATTTAGGAATCAAAAAAATAGTTCTTTGGGGCCCAAATCGCGCTCAAAACGTGCCGTCTGCAAGATTACGAAGTAAACAATCAAATTCGTACACCTAAGTAATTAAATATTCGTAAAGATAAATCAAACACACACATACATGTGCGTAATAATCCAATAGTTTAACAGTAAACATAAGCTAACACTTGGATAATGTCCACATCAACCAATAGTAGGTAAGTATAACGAATAATATCTCAAACAGTACGCTGTATAATTTACATAGTGGTAAAATAATTGCGAACAAAAAAAAAAAAAAAACACGAAATCACTCTAGGTCACGTGGGTAGTATGATGGAGTAGCAACTACGCTTTGGGTGGGTCAATAATTTAGAAGTGTTTGTTGAAACTTTAAGTACTACCAGAGTTGATAGACCTTTTATTAGAAGTAATAACTTTAAAAATTAAAGCTTTTTTACTACCCTTAAAATTGTTGACAAAATAAAAAAAAAAAAAGAAACTTTAGTGTAAATACTATACATTCTTCGCTGCGCCAAGAATAAAAAAGCATACAGTCAAAGAGAATCTACACTTTCCTTGAAATCGGTTAGTAATACGTAGAAATACGTTTAACTTACCTGGGTTATGTTAGGTTAGGTTGTATTTTTTACCAACATTGAAGAAATAAAAACCAAAAAAAAAATGTTAAGTATAGATCATTTAGTACAATTTGAATTCGTTTTTCCAAGGACGTTTTAAATGAACATTTTTATCCCGGATAATTTGGTGGTAGAGTTTAATAAAAAAAATCAAATTTTTTGGGGGATCATGATTATTATGAACCTATGTGAAAATTAAAAATTGCAATTTTCAAGAAATTTACTTTCAATTTTTTTGAGTGTCAATTAATAAAAATATCAAAAATCTAACATCAACGCGAAAACAATAAGAATTTTCAAAGTTTTTAATAGTTTTCATAGAATTGAAATCCAAATTTTTAAAGTAGATTTATTATTTCAGGTCTTAATTACCGTGGTAGTCTAAATTACCTCAACTCCCAAAACAATTAGGGTAAATCTTCATTTTGCGTTTCCCTAGGTTTTGTTAACAACTAGTTTTACGCTTCAAATATTTAAATATGACGTATATGTCACCGAGTGCCTATCACAACGTTTTTAATTTTAAGTGATTGAGACTATTGTAATTATTTTTCTTTTTATATATTTTTCCCTACAGCTCAACTATTTTACGTTTTTGGTGGTTAGTATGGTATTAAAATAAAATTAAATGAGTTATATTTAGAGGTATTGTTTTATTCAAACGGTTCGGCCGGTCATTCAAATCAAGGTGGACATTTTAGTGATAATAATCAAAACAATTTTTATTCCAGGTAATTCAACCTCATATAGCTGTATGAAATACGCGCTTGAATATTTATGTGAGTTTCATGTACGTTAAATATTAATTTAACTACGATAATGCAATCTTTATTTATATAACAACAACTTTTCATTATTTCCTAAAAAATTATTGTCCAACCGGATGATACCTATTTAACTTAAAACTTCATTTTCTTTTCACTTGTGTCTGCCTCACAGCACACTCTACAGACTTCATTATCTATATTCTTCAAAGCTTCACATCTACTTCCTAGATACAAATATATTCTCGTTTGCTCTTAATACAATATAATACTAAAAAATAAGATTTGAAACTAATAGTCAACGATTGAAAACTGTGTAAATACTTAAAATAAAACATAAATATCCATAACTTTTATTTATATTATATGTAACTTATAACCTATATTTTTTTTAATTATAAATTACTTAAATCCGCGAAATTTTAATACATATATCATATTAAGACTAACGGACAGATGGTAGTTTTGACTACAAATTAGGTACTAGATTAGATAAAAAGATGTTAGTCTTACTAAACTGATTACAGTTTTTTAATAAAATAGCTCGGGACCGATTTAAAAATTTGACCAAGTGTTATTATTTAATATAGTAAAAATTACAACGTTGTTTGTAGTTAAAAGTTATAGCATAGGTTCCTATCCTTAAATGTTATGAATAACGTCACTTTTTTTTTTTTTTTTTTTTGCAGCACACAACATGCCAATATTACAAAACAATCGTAAGATTTATATTAATTAGTTATAGAAAGGATTATATGTTGCAGTCTTTACTGTAGATATGACATCCAAATAATTTGTAAAATACAAAACTGAAAATATTTATTATGCTGGCGTTTACTTTGAAACTTGAAATGACTTTGTAAAATTTAAAAAATATTGATAGCTAAATAATTCGTAGTTTATAATATTTCTTACAAAATATAATACAGGGATACCGAACAACAGTTAAATAAAAACGTTATCGTCAAATCAACACAATTTTCACTGTGTTTGTAATCCTTAACTTATGAGTATATAATTTTCTTTTCAGCGTTCGCACATCAATATTATTATGAATTGATGAAATATTTAATTCCAGGTATTAAAATCTATCAAATCTATAATCGGTGTTGAAAGTTTAATTCCAGGTATTATTTGTTTACAGTTCTAGGCAGAACGGAGTTCCACATGTTATTCCCAGGCTGAACTCCGATAAATAGTCTAAAAATTATTGAATCCGTAAAGCTTGAACCTATATAAATCATTCTCACGTTGTAACTTTACAATTTTTTTTTAATTAATCTAATATATTCTTAGTAAAAATTACTTCAATGTACCGTCTGAATGTAGTCGAGCGTCAAAGATGATGCTTATTCTTATCAAAAATGATTTTGACAGAGTTATAAGTTAATGATTTACTGCGAAAAATAGTCATAAGTCTAATAATATGTCTCACCACCAACCCAACAAACTAACCATTATTATGCCTATAGTAGCTAATAAGTACTAAGGATTAACTGAACGATTAACAGTTAAAACGTTCTCACAAAAAAGTGTAACATTATGTTAATCTGGTGACATTCTGTTAGTAGTAAGCTGTAATCAATTATTATACACGTATTTTCAGAATACTATGGAACCATGAGCACCCATTTATCATTTACGCATTTTGATTGCCTATGAGTTAAAACTCTATTAAAATTAAATTATTTGGTTGGGTTAGGTAGACAAAACCTTTCAGTTGAATTCAGCGATTATATTTGGCTTCTGAATAAAGTCAACATTGAAAGTTTACCTCGAAACTTGATAAGCAACCTTTTTTAATAAAAAATATACAATGTGGAATGTGTTAACTTCTTTCAGGACCAGTACTGTTTTATTTTTATTATTTTCGTAAATCTATTTAAACACGCTTTTAAAAAACGTGTTTTCTGTAAAAAAAAAGTATACTTTGAGCAAAAATCACAAAAAAAATTTTAATCTTAAACAATATTAGAAAAAAAATTGTTTTTATAGTTATTTTGTTTTAGTTATTATTTTCCAATTATTTAAATAAAAATAATTTGCTTTTTGTCTACCATCTCATCTAGATAAGTTTAACTTCAACTATCTTTTATTTTTATCTAGATAATTAGTTATTTATCTTTGTACAACACTGTTAAGGATTATTAAGAGGTAGGGTTATTGATTCTCGATAGAATGGAAATTAATGTAAAAAACTTTGAAAATTAATTCTGAGGAACTTGGAGCTTCCTTGGAGTTACCTATTCCATTGAATTATTAGAACTAGTTCTACTGCATTGGAGAATAAATTGTTTTTAAATCGTTTGTATATTATATATACTAATATTATATTATTTTAATATAATAATGTATTATATTATATGTAAAGGCGATGTTCGACATCCAAGAAATTTTTGTATTGAAAAATATGGTAAGTGCCGTGATATATATTTATATGTATAATTTTTTAGATTCAGAGAATCAGTATTGGTTTTACAATTATGTTTTTTTTTCTTTGATCAAAAGTTTTTGTAAAAAACCTGCATCAATTTTAACGCATGATACCTTAAATAATAGATAATAGATCCGAGATGGTACTTTATTTGAAGCGTTTTTTGAAATTTTGATTATTTTCGAAGTTTTGAGGAAAACAAAAAACGGTCCAATTTAACCTAACCGGTATATAGTTAGAGTAACGTAAAACTGACGTTGTGATCAAACTTGAAGTCATAAAATCCAAAATTTACCGATTAAAAAATGAAAAACCTCAACATATAAAAATGACTATAAAAAGCCTAAAATTAAATGAAACTTTTTTTATGTTGTATATTACAAAGATACATTACTGTCTAAAATTTCTAGACTCCTCGATGATTATTTTTCGAAATTATGGAGAAATAATTTTACGCGTTATTGACAAAATTCCGTTTTTAGCGGTTTTTTACAATTTTATGGTAGTTTTTTCCGTCGCATTCAAAAACTATTGAGAACATTTGAAAATTTACTTTTTAAATTACCATCTTGATCCAACTTTCTAAAAGAAAAGTTACTCTATGTAGAAATTGCTACACTTTTTCCTGTAGAAATTCTTTTAACAGAATAAAAAAATTAAACAAAAATAATCATTGTAAAACCACTAATTTCCACGCTCTACTCAGAATCTAAAAAAAATGACAGTTTAAGACATTTTATGTACAATAAAGTTGTATATTTCATAAACAAATATTATAAAATAAAGTATAATAGATAATATATATTTTTTTTTTTTTACATATTATTTACTGCCTTAAAAACTAAAAGATTAGTTTTTAAATCGAATGTAAATTTATTAGTATTTACTCTTTTTTCAATTATCATTATTTTTATTATAATTACTATTATTATTATATTTACTACTATTACCATTATATCAATTACAAATATAATTAACTATAAAATATAATGTAAATGTGAAATTTTACAATCTAGGTAGTTATAATTGGTTTGCAATTGAAAGTAAGTGACTTGTTTTAGTCCATTTTTTTTTTTTTTTTTTACTTATTTGTATGAACAAATATAAAACATGATTTTCAAAATATATCTTCTATTCATCAATATTTAGTTACAATTTTGGTATAGTATAAAAGATCTCATGTAACTAATTTTAAATTTCCTGTAGAATGTTATATAATGTTGGTATTTTAAAAAACGTGTGAAACTATGTTTTATAATTTGAGCGTAGCGAAGAATGTAATGTTTTTAAATTATGTTTTTTTTTTCTGTGAACGTCCAGGGGGGGTACGTCCAATAGAAAATTGTTGTAGCACAAAAATATTTGAATGTGAAGTTAGATTGTACTTTACTTCAAATTATTTTTGAAATTTTCTTTTGTTTCTGAGTTATGAACCAGAAACAAAAACATTTATTGACCATTTTAGATAAAACGCTTGAAGTTTCTACATGTGTAATCACTTTTACGGGTAGCAGGTGGCTCCGATCTATACGATGAATAAAAAAAGAGTTTAAATTCAAGTTTTTAGATATATTTTATTCAAAAATATTTTTCGAAATTTTAATTTTTTGTAAGTTGTTTGCAAAAATGACAAAAACTGGAACATCAACGAATTCGATTAAGTATATGTGTTTTAAATTGTTTTTTTTTTTTCTGTAAATAACATTAATAGTAGTGAAAATGCTCCCATTTTAAAAGTCAGTAATATTTTTGATAGGTTTATGGACTTTGGTTGTACTTAAAGGGTCTACAATTTTAGAGTTTAAAATTGAAAAAGATAAATATGAATAACTAAGCAAAAATTAAGAAAAAACGTTAACAATTTACAGCTTACAACTTACAGTTAGTTAACAATTAAAAAAAAAACAGCTAATAATGTGTTCTTTGACATAATCAATTTAGTTCTTTGACCACAACTTCTAAAATAATAATTGGAACAAACTAAAACATTCAATTAATAAAAAGGTAGGTTACAGGTTCTGTAGAAGTTTCAAGTGAAAACTGTTGAGATAAGTAGAGATTTTTAAAATTTTGGAACATTTTCAATTTCTTTGTGATTTTTGTTCAATAAAACATTTATATTTCAAAATAAAGTTTTAAAACATTAATACAAGGTTGACAACATGCAAATACATATTTTTCAAGAAATTTAAATTATCTATGTACATAATTTTTTTTTTTTGTTTTTAAATTTGGAGATGTGTCAAAAATTGCTCATACCTTTGATTTAATTTTGAAAAAATATTAATATCTCATACATATTTGTTATTTAAGAATTGAAAATTAAATATTTTATGTTAAACAAAATTTTCTAAACAAATAAAATTCTTAAAAAAAATCAACCTAGTACATTCTGAAAGCGTATAAAGAAGTATTGAAAAATGGTGTTATTTTTATTTAAAACAATGAAATTACGCATTGTTGTGCAAGTGACTCTAAATTTGCAATAATTCTTCAAATAATCATCCAAATGATTCAAAATTTTCATGCCTTATTTAAATTAATGTGTTATATACGTGAATAAGAATTTTGGGACGATTTTTAAGAAAATTCTAATAAAAAGAATACTGATAAAAAGGAGTTATTTCAATTTTGTTATATTTAGTTTATACCAGGACGTAAACTTTTAACTGATCTCACTCAGAATCGTTTTTTGAAAGCAATAATTTATCAAAACTTGATCGTTACTCCGTAAATCTATCCACGTCACCTAGAGTGATACCGGATTTTTCATTTTTCATAATTTTTACGAATTCATTATTTGTCAACGGGACATTAAATATTTAAAGTAGGTATTGAACTACTATATTATT
>CM029363.1:16847286-17037957 GCA_017140985.1 Hormaphis cornu | reverse complement strand
ACTAGCTGTCCCGACCCGGCGTTGCCCGGGATTTAGTCGGTTAAAGCTTAGTAAATTAATTCCATATAGCGGACCATATAGTTTCCATATAGTTAACGCATGTTTTTAGTTCCTTGCTGGCTACACGGCCCTCCTTACAAATTACTCAGAACTTTTTGTGCTAGAAACCTTCCCAGACCTTTAAGGAATGTATTACAAAAGAATTCATCAAAATCGGTCAAACGGTTTTCGAGATCATAGGGAACATACAAACATACTTTCATTTTTATATATATAGATTATATTTTGTTAATTATTTTTTCAATGACTTTTTTTTTTTTTCTGTGAACATAGTAAGCAGAGGGATGGTCCAATTGAGAAACGTCAAATTTCTAAGAAAATTGAAATGCTGTTCGTAGATTGTACTTTATTTGAAACGTTTTTTTGAAATTCTGATAATTTCATGAGTAATGACTAAAAACAACTAATATTGTGTCATCATCAATAATGTTATTAATTTTAATGGATATAATTATTATACTAACATAATTAGAAATAACTCCTCGTTATTTTCACGGTTTAGGCAAACAATTAAATTAATTTAAAACGTCAAAAAAATTGAATTTAATACATATTAAGTAATTGCCTTTTTTTTACGTATAAGGAGTGCTCCTAACTCCGATCTTTTCATGCAGTACCTAATTTAATATAGGTTGTTGGACCTATATTTTCTTTCTGTCAACTAATTTTCTGATTAAAAAAAGTGATGTTATCTGTTTATAGTGATTAAATGATATTGATGAGCTAGATAATGAAATTATTAGAAAAATTAGGAAAACCTGATGCAGTGATGTAGGGCAAGTCACACCATATTATTTTTGTGTAGGTAAACTTATTAAAATAAACATTGAGTATTTTATTTATTTTATTAAATATATTATTCGATTCAATGAAAACGTCTTTTATCTAACTATTAAATAATTGCATTTATGCAATAAAAAATAATATATTTTATACATTTATTATCACAGGAGATATATCATCTAGCTATGGAAGTAATTATAAAGTCATTTTGTTTTTATGATAATCTAAGAAACAGTGTTACCAATCCTACTAATAAAATTGTGTTATTTGTAATACATTCATTGTCGTTTTACAAATGGTTGAATATCACCATAGTATGTAGATGTAATAGGTAGATAATAAATGTTTTTTTTTTAAAAAGAAGAAAAATCTTGATATAATTTAAGGATTATTGAAATGTGTAAACATTCTATTGTGATAAGTTTATGGTTAAGGTTACTTCTTAATGACGTGCTTTTTAGTTAATAACACTTTAATCGTAGTAACTCCTTATATAACTGTCAAAGTAATTTGCAATTTGTCTTCTTTATTTTAAAAATGGATTCTTTTTATGGATGTACGAATTTGGGATTCTTCGACCATTTTTTATCATGTATACGCATTTATTTATCTAACGGTTTTTTGTATTTTTTTATGGCAATAACTTTACCAAAATGCATTTAATCTAATTTAAATTTTCATAATTGATTGAAATGGAACATTTATGTAATATATATTATTATATTATATATAATAGAACCTTAACAACTCCATTTTTTTTACAGGAACGTTTGCAACTAAAAGACTAGAAGCTTTTTTTATATAAAAATAGCTATCATATGTTTCCTGTTTTTGACTAACATATATTACACACGTATTCAAACTAAATAGATTCTTAAAATTGTTAACTATAGTTGATTTAATTTGATAAAATTCAATTTCAGATTTGTTATTACTAAACAGTTTAGTTAAAGTTCTTTACTAATACAATCAAAACATAACTTCGATTTATTTGAAGTATTTTAGACTAGATTTTGTTTTATGTAATTCATTTTATGTTTTCATTTCTAGTAATAAATGATACGTACGATAGCAGTAAGTATAGTAGTTTTTATTTTACGCATCTTTTCGAAGTTTAGGAACATTTTGCTTTTTGAGTTGTTTTATTCACACAACTCAAAAATTAATTGATATTATAAACTAAGTATGATGAGAATTTACGTGCTCCTGTTTAAACATATATATGGCTCTGGTCTTTTGCCACTTCTCATTGCTTTCCAAATAATCAAATTTATAAAAATACGACCAATGAAAACAAGCAAAAGTATAGTGCAATATTTAACCACTGTTATGATGGATGGCGGAAGCAGGGGCATGCGTATTGTAAATTTTGCCATTATACTTAGTTTATTGTATCATGTATATAATAACGTTTTAAACGTTTGATTAATTTCAAGTCAAATATTTAATTTAGGTCAGAACTTAGTTTATTTGTTTGATTTTTGAGTTTTGATTCCCAATCGGGATCGTAATTTTTTAAAGAAAAACATTCTAAACTGTTTTATTTTGATATACATTAACTCACCCAATGTTGTGACATACTCTAAAGCCAAGCCTAAGCTTTCCACCTGAACTTTAATCACTAAATTTTTTTTATAGAAACTTTTGCTACTAAAATATTGTATTTTATGAAATTAGCTATTATATATTTCCTGTTTTTGGCTGACATACATTACACACACATTCAAACTAAATATTTTCTCAAAAATGTTCATTGGCGCATTTTACGCTTTATAGTTAATTTAATTTGATAAAATTTAATTTCAGATTTGATATTACTAAACCCTTTAGTTAAAGTTCTTTACTTCTACAAACATGACATATCTTCAATTTATTTGAAGTGTTATAGACCAGATTTCGTTGTAGATAATTAATTTCACACCATTCCCAGGTTATAATGTATTATTTTTGTTATTCATTTTGATGCGTACTAATGTTACATACTTTATGCCAGATTATGTACATAGACACCTCTATTCATGTATAATTTTGTATTTTTTTATTTTTTAGATACACTTCATAAGATTGTACAACATGCATATTTAAATGAAAGTATGATAAACTTACCCTCAAATAAAAATGAAGATGTTCAATGATAACACAAATATAAATATATACCTATATAACCTAAAAATATTTGCTGTTCTCAGAATCTGAAATAGTTTTGTTCTCATTTCTAGTAAAAGACGACGAGGATAAGAGTGGTAAGTATAGCAGTTTTTATTTTACGCATCTTTTTGAAGTTCACAACAGTTTAACTTTTTAAGTTATTTTATTCACACAATTAAAAAATCAACTAAAACGTCTAAAAATGTTTCCATATTTAAGTGAACTTTGAAGCCAATTGCTTGATTTTTTAAAAACAGAGTTGAAAGAGGGAGGAAGTTCTATTGTTGATTATGGATGTTTGTTTTAGATGTATATTAATTGATTTCTCCACCAATCATGAACCGATTTTGATGATTCTTTTTTTGTGTTGATATGTCATACTTTAGAAGTGGTCTCATAACAGTTTTATTAGAATATTTTCAGTGCTTTTTCAAAAAATTAATAAAAACCAAAAAAAAATATATATACACGATAATTGCAATAACAAACAACTATTTTAAACTGCAAATGAAACGATATAAATTATATGAAAACGCATAAAGTGATAAACATATTACTAAACATAATGAAATAAAAAAAAAAAATTAACAAAAAAATAAAACCCACTTAAAAAAACAAAAAACATAAAAAAATATAATATAATCGAATAAATAAAAAATGTTATCACTTTTTTTTTGAGTCATTGCCATCCAATATATAAAATGGCTAACAAAAAAAAAAAATTTGGACGACACCGACTCAAAAAAAAGTAATAGGTTGGTAACATTTTTTTCATTTAATTTTTTGATACTTTTTTTAATTCAATTTTACTTTTTTGTAGAATTTATCGTAAAATGAAGAGTACCCTCTACACCCGCAAAATTGATGACAGAAAAAATTCTTCTTCTTCTTTTTCTTCTTTTTCGTGGTATTTGGCCCTTAAGACCTAATTGTCCTGCAAAATTACCTCCAGTTTTTTCTTTCTAATGATATTACATTCTAGTCCTCTCTTGGTCTTAGTCCTTCCACGTCCTCTCTTACCCTGTCTTCCCATCGTTATTTCTGGCGTCCTATTGGTCTTTTCCCTTGAGATACATTTTTTGTTCTGTTCTCAGCAGCAACCGCCCTTACGCCATGCGTGTCCTGCCAATATACAAATTGTCTCACGGGTGATGTCATCCACAATACTAGAGATTGATATAATTCTTTCAGTTTTCTAATTTTTTTAATCATCCATTCTTTAGTAATGACTGTATCTTTACATGAGCCATATATTTTTTCTAGCATTTTGCTTTGGAAAATAACTAGTGAATTTTCGTTTGTCTTCCATAACGCCCATATTTCCGATTCATACATTTCTGCTGGTTTTTATTATTGTTCGATGTAATATTTGAATTTTTATGTGTGTTAAAAGTATTCTAGATCACAGGAGATTTGTCAGCCCTAAGTTATTACCGGCTTGAATTCTGGCCTTTACTTCAATATATACACCCATCGTTTTGTTGGGTGTATATATATATATAACGCCTGGGTATTCGGTAAAATCTTAAGTATAACCTTTGACTTCCAATCAATTAATTTGAAAAATTCTCTTCTTTGAGGTACCATGTAAACCTTTTTTTTTGCATTCATTTACAATCCTTAACGTTTTGCATTTTCTATCAATTTTTTTTACTGTCTCTTGAGTTATTTATGACTTTTCACAAGCACGACTAAATCGTTCGCGTTTGCTAAAAGTGCGATTTTTACTTTGAATTCCTATATTCATTATAATATTCTCCAAAGATAAATCAAATAAGATGGGAGACAAGGAAATTGTACTGCATTTGAAGATGGATTTATTACCTTATTCTTAAATTTCAGTGTGTTAGATCTTTATATGAAATTTATCCTATTATGGAGCATTTCAAACTTCTTAAGAACATTAATTAAGGATTCTTAATATATTGAATCGTAAGCTTTTTTGATGTAAATAAATGTGATAATATTTGTCAAATGATAAATATTCGGTCAATACTGAAGCGGTTTTTTTTTAAATCGGCTTGAAAATCCTCTAAAATCTCCTCCGCCCAAGACAGAAAATAATATCAGACAAAAGAAAATGTTGAAAAAATTTTTCAAAGAATAATTCATAATTCTAAACATTTTTCTATTTATGTATAAATTTAGTTAGGTACACGTTTTAAACGTTTTTGAACATTGAGATTAAAAGATAGTACCCGAAGTGTTAGTTCACTGAAAAAAACCTTTTATTGTAAAAACAATAAATTATTACACTTATCCGATTATTTGATATAAGTTTAGAGTTTTTTACATAAATGTTTTCCCATTTATAATTCGGAAATCACAATCAGTGATTGAGTGAAAATCAAAATCAGTTTTTAATACTATAATATTAATAATAAGGCACCAATCATGTTAACAGTTTCATGATAAGTAAAAATAAATTTCAACATACATTGTATAAATATATTGTTATTTTTTGCATTTTTACCTATGAAATACATAAAGTGTATGATTTAACAATATAATATTACTAAATTACTGTATTATATTGAGAACTTGTGACTATTTATATTAAATTTTATAGTTTTCAATCGCGAATACTTCTCAGACGTTGTTATAAGATTCGGCATGGATGGTATGTGTTGTGAAATAAAAGTTAAATTAAAAATATCCTCAACCTAGCACATCCAAATTTATGAAAATATAATTTTTTTTAATTATGACGATATTTGATTAATATTAAACAGCAGTAAAATTATGAAAACCTAATTATAAGAATGATCATCATGTAAAAACATTTTAGGTTCTCTTCTTTCATTTAGCTAATGAGTGTTGGCTCTAAAGATATCAATCATGCAAAATTCAAAATTATGTTTTAAAAATGTAATTTATTGACATGACTCAAAATTCAATCAATGTATTAAATTCATGATGAAGTACTCCCAAAACAATTCTTGATGTAATCAAAAGTTAAAACCAATTGTCAGAACAAAAATTGGAATACTTAGTTTGTTCTTAGTTCATCATAAAATCCATTAGTGACAAACTACCTTAATTGTGAATCAAGAAATAAGACAATTTAACCCAAAAAAAATTGAATTGTCTTCGTTAGGTACGTTAGTATTGAATTTTTCTTTTCCAACTGCATCTTTTTTAACTGATTAATACATATTGTTTAAGTTTAAAATATAAAGCAAATTCACATCCGTCATCCGGATTCCAAAATATATATATATATATATCTATATATATAGGAGACCGCTTCTAATAACTCATCATTCATTAACGCCCAGACCAAAACCTGGGTCTAGAAACTTAAAATTTTGTACAGAGGATTCCTAAATGGCACACTAAAAAAGGGGTTTTCAAAATTCGACCTCTAAGGGTGTGAAAATGTGGTTTAACATTTTGTACATCGATCAATGCACAGCCCATACCGCTGGGTCTATAGACTTGAAATTTGGCACAGAAGTTCCTTATATAAGGTAGGTAAACCTCTAAAAAACGTTTTTCAAAATTCAACCCCTAAAGGGGTTAAAAAGTTCAAGTATTGATACATCGATCAACGCACAGCCTGTACCACTGAGGAGTAGAGACTTGAAATTTTGCACACGCAGAGGTTCCTTATACAACGATGATGAACACCAAGAAAGGGTTTTTCTAAATTCAACCCCTAAAGTTTTTATTAAAATTTTTCCCATAAGTTAGTGAAACAGGGTTTTTCAAATTTGTGTAACTTGGTGTACTCATTTTTTTAATTTATTTGGAATTAATATACTAAGCTTTGACCGACTAAATCCCGGGAAACGCTGGGCCGGGACAGCTAGTACATATATATTATATTATATATGTGTGTATGTTTGTTAAAATTATATATAAAATAATATGTCTTACATAATTTATTTTCTTATTTTTTTTAGATGAAGCTTTAAATTTAAAACCATCTAATTTCTGTACAAAGGAAAATGGTAAACTGCATTAATGTATTCAAAGTACTGATTTTTATTTATTTATTTTTTTTTTTTTTTAATATAAATGTCCTACTTTTTATAAAAATATTTGTTCGAGTATAATTACGTCGAATTGATTAATATAAAAACTTCTAAACTACAACTTAATACAATTTCTATTCCATGCCTGTACAGTTAATACGTATACCTCTGACTATTTTTTCACAAAATTCCTTATATTAACATTTGTTTGTTGCCTGATTTTTGAATTGATGTTGTTAAAATTTATCCCTTTCAGACCCATATTCTTTTTAAGGAGACACAAGAAAAACCCGAGTTTTGTAACCATATTATTTCGAAAATAAAATAGTGGCACTAACACTGGAATTTGCGTTATAATACGAGTAATTCCCACAAAGCTGCGTAGGGTAATTGCCTTAGGTTATTTTGAATAAAAACCGATGAAAACGTATTTATGTTTTTTTCATTTTACTACAGTTGTTTCCGAACAAAATAAACTGCCTATACTATATTTAAAATGGTATACAAACAATTATACTAATATCGAATAGAAAACAGATCCGAATTTAATATTTTCATAAACAAATTTTGTTTTATTAGGAACTTTGATTTTTGGAAAAACTTTTGCTTGGAACATTACAGAACTCATAGCAAATAAATATGATCTATCACACTATTTATGAAATTGATCACTATACAAAGAAAAAAGGTTTTTTTTTTGTTAATTATCTAAAACCAATGTACACTGTTGCTATAATAATTTGCGAATTGGAAAAACGTACAAATTATACAGGTTAAAACAAACAAACAGAAATATTTTCCAATGAATATAAATCGTAATAAAATAAAATGTGATAATATTTTGTAATTTACATTAATTTTGTCTTGTATAATTTAAGCGAAATTGTTATGCTTACGTGAGTTTTTTTTTTTTTTTTACTATACACGCATGTTTATACATGCCCATTTAAAATAATATGTCTCTTGAATGAATACAATTTTATATTGTATTTTAATATCGTAAGTATTTAATATCAAAATACTTAATATATATTGATAAAAATGTGTTATTTTGATTATCGCGCAATCTATTATGTGTAATTGATACTCAAATTTTTAAAACACTTAAATTATTTTTTGAATGCTTAGAAACTTTTACGCATGGTTTATATTTATTTTAATTATACGTGGAAACAACTTTTAAAACTTTCTACAAATATAATAATCAATTACTCCGCGATATTTGATGTTTTTCGATGGGTTTTTTTTAGTATTAATCGTAAAATTAATTATTTTCTCATCGTAATAGAATTACAAACAGTTTTGACAATTTTAAACGGTTTTTTCCCTTTTTATCATAGGGCCAAATAAAAGAATCTTTTAATATATTCTATTGTTACCGGTCAATTTTTACAGTTAAACTATGATCGCTCAGAATAATTGTTATTTTGGAAAAAAATATGGTACACAATTTCTAATTGAACTTTCCAAAACAGTTACCCATAGCGTCAAACTACTCACTCGACCTAGATTAAACATATTTAGTAAATTTACTATTATGAATGGCTTTTTTTCTTTTTTTTTTTTTTTACAGATGAAATTAAAGTTATTTTTGGAGGTTAGTATTATTTTTAAATAAAAATTCAACGATAAAATTATAATATACTAAAATTACATTCGTTAATAAATCGTTGAGTTTAACCAACAATTATAAAGAAACCTATTTCATACCAGGTACATACGCATAATCAAATCAATGTTATTTTTATTTTAGTTGATAAAGATAGCGAGAATGCATGTATACATTACGCGATGTCACACTTACGTAAGTTAAAATCAGCAAAGCTCTAAGCTATCGCATAAACATCAAAATACAAATATTTTTATTTTGAGATTTCTGTATCATTAGTTATCAAATAGAATTATAGACAAATTATATTTGTATATACTACATACTTTACATAAAATATACATTTCATAAAACGAAACATTAAACATCGGGAACAATTTTTATCCCTAGAGTGCATTATTTTTGTAATAATAAAAATAAATATCCCATAGAAAATTTTATGCAGAGTAACGCAAAAAAAATTTTTAAAATATATTTCTTTTAATTTGTCCTCTTTTTACTATTTAAGAATATATACCAACTATTAGTAAAAACATTGTTTGGTGAATAGATATTTTATACTCACAAGAACTGATTTTCATATTATAATTTAATTAATTAAGTTATCATTTTAAATTGAACGATGTGATGAAAAATACAAAATTATTGCATGCGCTTAAAAACGTATGTATTATATTTTAGTTTAGGTATTGATTCAACGTAATGTAGAATCCTAATTGTATAAATTATCTGAAAAATTTTGTATATGCAAGCTCTGGCAGTTAAACACTACACATTTTTATAACATTTTTTTTTTTATATAACCTGGTTCACTAACACTTTGTTAACTCAAAAAAAAAAAAAAAAATAATGGCGCATCAGAATATTATCTTTTACACTTACATATTTGCATTTCTTCTGTCTCCCATCCAGCATAAACAGTAAGATTTCAATCTACACATACTACGTACAATGTACATCTGTGGCGTATTTAAGAGAAGAGCGCAAGGGGTCAGAGACCTTCCCATAAACCTTATTTTTAGTTTTATTTTTTCAAGCAACATTACAATTGAATACTTATGACTTGATACTTAATAAATATTGATCTTTTCGTTTTCTTCGTTCTTATTCATATTATATTACACATTAATCTATAATTTATGTAATATAAATTTATGAAATTATTTTTGAACAATAAATAAGATTTATACGTTTCAAAAATGATCCGAATGACGAAAAATTTCCACAGGTTGTTAGGAAACTAGAGTACAAACAAAATTCAAACATCATTCAGTAGATTCTCAATTGACCAATACTTTAAAATCATTTTTCGAAGGAAATAATTTATTATTGCTTCCATAATTATTATTAAATGTATAATTATTATATTACATATATACTTATATTTTTATATACTAACACATTACTTACACCATCTAAAATATCTACTGACATACTCAGAGCAGTGATCATAGACCTACTCCACACCAAAAATCGATGATTTTGTTTTTTGTGCTTCTCCTATCCAACTATTGTTAATACGCCTCTGATGCAAATTTACACTTCTTTCGTAGACACATTACCATTAAAATTGTCAAATTACACGATTTGGGCGGTAAAAAAAGTTCACAGGAGACTAATTTTACTATACCCAAGAAAAAATTGTAAATGAATTCATAAAATAAATTTATATCTACGGTTTTTTATTATTTTTTTTTACAAACCTATGAAATGCATCCATTTAGTTTGAACTAGTGCAAAAAATAATAAATCTTTTTGACAAGCGACAACATAAGTTTGTTGATTACAGATATTTTGATTTAAAATCTTATTATATCTTACACGACATTATTGTTTGAAAACCGTCTAATTCAGTAATCTCTTTATACAACAATTTGTTTTTAATGCTGTTAATTTTTACTAATACATTAAAAATTAAATGTTTTAATTTTTTTTTTTTTTTTTTAGGAGAAAATAGTATTCAATTTGTTGATAGGGGTGAGACTTTTTTTATTTTGTAAAGTTATTATGATTTTCTTATGATCATTGCTTCGAGTGGGCTTCAAATTTAATGGATCTATAATATTTAAATAATTTATTTATTGGAATATATATGAATATATTATGGATGTAAAGAGGAAAATCAGTAAATACAATTTTTATTGGCTGAAACTTTAAACGCGATGTGTGTTATTTTTAAATAATTTTTGCTTATTTTTAAATAAAACTACGATAATTATATTTACTTAAAATTTTTTTTGAGCTTAACACTTATAAATTTTTTGATGTTAGCTCGGTATATTGAAAGTTTGGTTTTTTTTTTTACATTTTCCACAAAAAAAAAATATAAGTTAACATGCAAAACCTTGAGAAAAACGGTAAAACTACGTCAAACGTGTTTTTCGAAATACATTTGATTCTTGGTACAAGTTTCTATAGTAATGATTGAAAAGACCATTCCGCACAATCAAACATGTGTAGGATATAATTTCAATACATATTTTGAAATGTTGTGCTAATTAAACAACTTAAATAAGATCGAAAATTTCCATTTGATTGGTCGTTTTAGGTAGACAAAAATTTTAATTTTTGGAATAAGTTTTAATAATTTAATACAGCGTCCACGACAAATAGTTCCAAAAACATTGATTCACTCCAAATTGCAATCGCTAGTCCATCGAGCTTTACACCAAACCTCGAAATTCCCTCATTTTTTTTTTAGCTTTAATATATTAACCAAATAAGTTGTTTGATAATATTTTTACCGACAACCCAGGTATATTTTACTTGCATTAAAAATATAATCTTAATTTTTATTTTAGTATATGCAAAGTTCTACTACGATACTTTGGAGAATCGTTTAGGAGAAGGTACAAAATATTGTTAATTTCAATATTATTAAATATTAGTAAATTATCAGTTACCATAAAAATTGAAAACTGGCAAAGTGCCAAATTTAAATGGTAATGATTGTTTGTAATAATATAATTATTGTTTTTCATATTTATGATTAATGTCTGCAAATAAATTGTGTACTTATTTTCAATAAAAAAATTTGTATAATTCACACTTTATTTGATTCATTGTGATCAAAGACTCGCCTTTGTCACTCATTTTAGTGATTTGACGTGAACAATTTTGAAACTAAGAAGCAGATAAATTCTAAACTCTAACAACAAAATATCTACCTATACGTATCTATTATCTGGAAAACAATACATTTTTCATGCAAAAAATGTTTCTAAAATAGTTTCGTTACTAAAAACCTACACGAAAGTATTTACTGTATAAACTACTTTAAGTTCGAACCATCTGTTGACGTCGGAATAAGCTCTCCCAAATTCTCAATCATAATAAATTGTTCCAATTCATCAAAACAATCTTGATCAGCTTATGTTTTTGTCCCTCCGTTTGAAGACTTATTGCAGAAATCAATAACCTGACTCTTGTCAATTTTTTGAACTATACCCAACTTTAAAAAATAATTATTGTTAGTGTATCGATTTTTAAATTTCATTACGTTAGAATAATAATATTAAGAATATTACAGTTTATCGAATTATAAACTGTAATTATTGTTTGATACTCGTATATTTTAATAATATGTTCAACACTCATAATTGTTTTAAAATTTTAATAAATTATTTTTATAAAAATATATGCGTACATATTAACTCAATCGCGTCATTTTGTGGGGTCATCTTCTGTATATTCCTAGTTTTCAGTATAATTATGGGCCGTGATTTATGGTTTTTGTGCTATTGTGACGTTTTGAGAAACACATATTGTAAGAGTATAGAATAAATGTTTGTGTCAAAGAAAAAAAGAAAATAATATTATTCTTTTTTAATTATCTAGAAGGATTTTTAGCAACTGTAGCTGATCCAATGGAATTTTTCAAACCTAAGATTGGTGGTGAGTGAGGAATGAAAACATTTTAATTTTTACGTAATAAATAGATTGATAAATTCTTACAATAAACTACATATCATAATATCTTTATTATTTTTCGAGGGTTTGGTAAGGGCAGTTACAAATTGTTGCCTCTAGGTCAAAATACGATTACACACCTCTGAAGTGTTGGTCTTTTTCCGATAATTTCTGCGTTCTAATCAAACCATTAATCCTCCTTTATCATATCAAGTAGAATGTCACAGAAATTGTAAAATTACATTTTGGTGTAAACCAAAAAAATATACAATTTATTTTGTTATTTTTATTGTGTATTGAAGATTATATAGATCGTATAGAAAAACCAGTGGAATTTTTTAACAAATATCTTGGTGAGTGATGGATAAAATGTATACATTTTTTTTTTTTACTATTGTGTTCTTAATATCTATAAATACATATATTACTTCATGTAATAAATTACATACTAACCGATTAATGGACATAAATCATTGATAACAGTACTCTTAAAAATACATATGCAAATTATTAACTTTCTGAAAAAGAAAAATTAACATGTTCATATTTTATAGTAAAAAATTAATTACCTACCAATATAAAATATACATTTCATCTTAGTATTTTATTAAATACGTATACAAATCATAAACTTTCTAAGAAGAATGTATAATTTTTTGCATATTATTATAATTTTAAAATTAATTTTGTATTATTAGTTACTAATTTCATGACTTCATTGATTCACTGAATGACGTACTTAAAAAAAAATGTTTTGATTTACATAATAAAATGATATACCTATCTGAATAGTTTAAAACCTTTTATAAAAACTCAGGTGAATTAATATACAAAGATATTACACTTTATAACTATCATAAGTATTTATAATGTTTTTAAAAGAAAATATATTAATCTATCCTTGTATAATATACAAGTATTAATCGAATTAAAACAAATAAATGTAAAATATTAAATTAAAACTTTTAAATGTCGAAAATAGTAGTTTCAATCGGGTCATGCCTTACAATTTCCTGTCATTTTTCATGTTTTCCCACTTTTCTACCCTAATTTCACACTAATATATCTTAGTCAAATATGTTACTGAAACTTTTAATACATCTGTTAAGATAATAAAACACTCATTCCCATTTTTCATGTTGAAAATCTTTCTTTTTTTTTTTATTGAATATTCAACCTTAATTAAAAACAAGTATAGAAGACCATTGAAGAAATAAGACGTTGTGATTTACCAATTTAATTGGAGTCCTAAAAAAATAAATATTTAAATATTAATAAATTATGTACATGTGGAACTCTATCCTTTAAAAATAAACTAATTTTTTTCCTTCGAACAATATTAACTGAAAGGCAGGAAATAAAACATAATATTATTTATGCTTACATTAATCTACATTAAATTCATATTTTTTTGTAGGAATAACTGATGATGAAAAAACCTCTGATTATGATCCTAACAGTATGTACGATAACGTCGTTAAACTTATAGTATCCATACAAATATTTTGTGATTTCTATGTCAATGATTTGTGTGACAAATATTTACGTAAAACTATATTTAACACTTTTCGGTCAGCTAATTTTTGTATCTACAATGATAAAAAATTTCGTAAGAGGATAGGCTTGTTATTTTTTACTGGTGTATATAGTATGTTCCAAAAATCAACACAATGCATGCAAAAATGATGGAAATAAAAAAAATAAAAAAATGGTTGAACGATTATGGAAGTTCATTTATAAAACAATTATGTTTATAAATTATAATCCAATAACGTTTAAGTACAAATAGGTCTATTGTAACTTGAAAAACTATAGTCAAATATATAACAGTCATACGAGATATGTTAGTAATAAATAAATTCATAAATAAGAAAATTTTTTTTTACTTTATAACCAAGCTAATGCAAGAACATTGAACAATAATTTTCACGGTAATATTCTACCAATATAAAAAAAAGCCGATTGTTATTATTCTAGATTATCATTTAAAGTTGGATGAACAAAAATTGCAGTAAAAATTTCAATAGACCCTTATTATTTACATCCTTAGTCAATATAATATTACGTTTCTAACGTGTTACTAAATTTAAAATGATTGTTTTATATAAAATGTATTACAGGTACGGAAGGTAAGTTTAGTTTTCAATTAACATTGTTTATAAATAATCACTTCCTTTTACGTTTGTAGAAGACATATGTACGGCAATATGATGACCTAAATAAGACCAAATTTATAACTATGTAGGTTATAATTGAATCCTATAGTGAAGGCGGTAGTTGGAAATACTTTGTAAAGTACATTCCCGATTTTATATGTTAGTAATATTCATAATCGAATTGTAACCGACCATCAACCGACTTGTAATTCTATGATTTTTTTTTTTTTTTTTTTTTTATTTATGATAAGGCTTCAACAGCTTAGGTTATTAGCCTGTAGAAAGTTATTACAATGAAAAAAATTAAAATATTTACAACTTATTGTTTAAATGTATAAGATAAAAGAATTTGTATATAGCTTCTGTGTTTTCTTCGCTGAGGGCAAGTTGGAGAGAAGATGAATCTTTGAATATTTTCCGAGCTGCGGCGTATCTTGGACAACTAGTGACAATGTGGTCGATCGACAGGTCCACGTTGCATGTGTCACATAGTGGAGCAGGATCCTTGGTGATGAGGAGTGAATTCTATGATTATTGATACTTTTTTTTTTATATGCTAGTACATATAATGAGTTTTTTTAGATATAAATAATATGTATTTGTGTTCCTATCTAGACGTATAAAGATTTTAGAACTATAAATATTATATTTTTTACATTAAATATGTTAGTGATTTGATTCTATAAAGTGTACCAATATTAATAATAAAATTTTAAAGTAGTTTACACATTTTAGCTGTATTGTTTTTATCAATATAAATTTCAATTTTATTTTTTAGCCAACAAAATAATGTACGTTAAACACGTATTTAGAAAAGAAGGTATGCGTATTTCAATAAAAATTAAATAAAAACATAATCTTAAATTTTATGTTTTACTTTTTAGTTAACTTTTGCTTCCATTTTTTAGCTTTTTTATCAACTCTTGCAGTTAAACGGTTCAATTTACAAATTTTCTGTGATTACCACGAATTTCAGTCAACCAGTTAATGTTGATTGTTCATTTTACGTCAATTGCATTAGAATTACTATCATTATTTAACTTTAAACTTTCAACAAAGATTGATGCTGAATAGAATAACTTGGACATAGGAATTTTAAAAACAAACTGTAGTATATGATACCAGTGATCGAGACTTTATATCAATACCATAGAGAAAAGCTGCATCTATCTTTATGTCAAATGTACTTTTCAGCATAAATTAAAATATGCAACTATGTTGAAACGACATAAACTAATTCAATGCTATTAAAATATAAATCAAATAGTAACATAATATTATATTGATTTATTTTATACTTTAAAACTTCATTTCATAGGAATTGACGAAACCGGTTCAAGTAGTAGTAGTAGTATGTGAAAGTATTTTTTTTTAATAATATATTGTTACGTAATATACAAAACCGTTAACTTCTAGTAGGTACCTAATCTTTTAAATTGATATAATACATTTGGTCTAATTAATATAAATTATGGCTTTATAACTACGTAAGTACTTCATTTTCATGTCATGTTGTGCCTACTCTCGTTACATAACTTTTTTACAAAAAAATGTAATGCTAGCTAGCATTGCGGTCACCACGCAGAGCTAATATCAAGTGGACAATTTGACATGTCAGTTGTTTTGATAAGCTTATGCTTAGTTTGAAATTTACAATGTATGCAAGTGTAAAATTTAATTTTCTATTAAAGCCATCGTGTTATCGAAAAACTGATGAATTGTTTGCTATTTTATCCTGGTTTAACGAATCGTCAGCGAAAACCGATTTTAACTATTAAATATAATAAATACTAATGGCATTTATGGACGGAAGCATCTAAACAAGGGAAAAACTACAATAAATTTTAGTTGCCTTCAGAAACTCTAACTGTAAACACACATCTTTTAGTTGCGTTAAATCATTATACGCTACTAACTGATTTTCATATAAAGCGCAAGAATACATATTTGGTCTCAACTGCAGAGTTTTTCTATTCAGACAATCCAACATATGATTATAAATTCTTTAACGAATTCGGCAATTTTGGCAGCAGTTTATATGAGTTTATTTGACCCGTTGCTTATCATCTTTTTAAAACAGTTGCAGCGTATTAAGTAAAAATCTGAGGCCGTAAATTGTTTTTTAAAAAGTTAATGCAAAATTCATTGAATATGTGATGCACATCACAATTTAAAAAAAAATGTTTTTCATCTCAATTAATGGTTTTTCTCTGTTAAACACTATGACAAACAAATGCTATATAGTATTGAAAGCTTACTTGATGCGTTTCTCTATGACATTTGTTATTATAATATCTTTTAGGTTCAAAAAATTCATTGGAGGCAAGGATGCAAAGTAAGAAAAATGTGTCTCCCATTTACTACGTAAAACCATAGCGTTAAAAAACATAGCCTGTGTAGTCAGTTTGTTTTTTCTAGCCTTGTGTCCTAAACCATCTTAGCCTTCGACAAGAATCAAGTATTTAGATTATTCATAAATCATCTGGTTTTAATTTCTTCAAAAACTAACTTGCAGCAGTTTTCTTCATCTGTCACGGTACCTAACTTATTATTTTATTTGTTTTAAACAACGAAAATTAAAAACATGACAAAATTTTACATAATTATTCTTTCCATATCTAATTTATAATAGTTCCACTATGTGAAAATTAATTTTTCTAAGAAATTAGTAATAAGAAGTAGCTGTGGAATTTTAACATAAATTACTAGTGAAGTTTATATATAGGTTCGCAGGTTGAATTTCTTTTACGAACCGTTTGCATTTCTTCTATAAGTGTCAAAAATTGAACATTTAAAATTATTTTCGAAATTAGATAATTTATGTTTATTACGATTTTCTTGTTCTTCAACAACATAATTCTTTTTTCTAATACTTCGATTAACTTTTTTCTTGACGGCTACGAATCGAAAACATTTTACATTAAGTTTTTTTTCCCTAACTACACTAATGTATTAGTTTCTTGAGACATCTGTTTCCAAGACTTATGTACTATGTATTCAAAGCAATACAGTTTAAACCAACTGGATTAAAATTGACTTACAAAATATGACTTTTAATAATAAAAATAATAATTTTTGTCTCAACCAAATACCTACATTGAAGCTCGCGTGCGGCATCATAAATTATAGCACCATCATTACGTAAACAAAAAAATCGGTTTTTATTTGCAGTTTAATATGTGTTGATGATCACCACGATACGTACTATCTGTAAATATAAAATTCCGATTAAAAGTTGCATTCTTAGCGTAAATTAATTCGGGAGCAGACTCCTTTTACCGGATGGCCATCGTGTACTATAGCTGCCCTACTTTCCTCTAGAAACAATTTATTTTACTAATATTTTATGAGCAATATATTTGTTTGTCATAAAAAACGATGTATTATTGGCCCTAATAAGAAAAATTTGTATTTTAAAGCAATCTGAGCATAAATTGTACCTACCTAATATTCAGGGCAAATTTAAATTTCTGATCTCATATAAAGATGGTCTGAATCACGAGTAACAGTTATATAGGTCACTAAACAAAAAATTAATCTCAAAGAGAATATAATATATTATCATTTAAAGATTTGACACTGTTTTTTTGATTTTGTCTTTTTAGAAGACAAACAACTTTACATACGTCATATATGTGATAAATGTAGTGAATACGGTATGTGATCTAACATTATTTTTTATTATATGGAAATTTATATTATTAATTTTTTATATTTTATTCGTGACAGTCCACTTAAATCTGCTGGCGATTTGGTGTTCACCCTTTCTCTTTCTCTATGTCCTGGGAAGCACATCGGGACTATGTGTTGTAAAACTCTTAAGCTTTTAGGCCCTATTGGCCGTATATCCCATGAATTTTATCTTTTTTCATCCCTTATAGCATTATAAAGTTACTTTGTTCGTCCTATTGTGGAATATGGTTCGGTTGTTTGGGATCTTAACCTAACTTTTCATAATGTTATGATTGAAAAGGTCCAAAAAAAGTTTTTTTGTGTTGCTGCTTTTCTTCTCCATATCCAGTGTCCCCCTCACGATTACTCCCCAGTCCAACAGCAATTTCTCTTTCCAGCATCTCTGACCAAAGCTTTTAATCAACCTAAATTGTATCTAATCTTATTAATTTCTCCGAATTGCGCCAGTTTTCTTTAATACACCTCCATTACTTAAGTATTATAATTATATAAATTATTAAATGTTAACTTGTTACTATTGTATATGAGTAGTATAAGTTTGATGTATTATTGGGCTCACTGCCCGATATATACACTAAAATAAATTAAATTATGATATATTGTTACTAAGTATCATACATTTTTCTTTATTTATAGACTTTCAAACACCAGAACATAATTTAAGTCCAGAATTTTACTGCAATGCGTTGCGTGATAAAATAAATGAGTGAAATTAATATTCAAAAAATAAAAATTGTATTTTGTTTACCTATCTATAAGTGTGATTTTATATGTATTTTGTATGTGTGTATGTGTGTGTTTCTATGTTACGAAATAATATTGAATTTAAATAAAAAGTAAGCAATCATATCTTATGTTACCAGACATTTAATAAAAACTGCATCCTCAACATCCTCAAATCGTGGTTATAAACATACCTTTATTTCATGTCATGATATTATTTGCTATTACTTACATAAGTATTCATATCCTAAAATTTAATAAAAATAGATAATTTTGGTAAAATCATTCTTTCTGAGAAAATGCTTTTTTTAGAAATCATTTGATTCAGTTTCAATTGATTTTCTTAAAAAACGATTTGAAGTAAGATACGAATTTTCAATAAATTCCATTCACACATTAGGGTGCTCGGCAGGCGTTTTAAAATAAATAATATTTGAAACTATTATAAATGATTGATGATTGATTGAATGATTGATTTATAAATGAACATGATTCCTAAACTTATTTTAGGACCTAAAAGGCATAATGGCTTGTAAAAATGTAGCAATTCTAAGCAATTTTGGAAATTTTGACTATTTCATACTTGGATCATGCTAAAATAAAATTTTAAATTTCATACATGAAACCATTTAGGAGAAATTATCTATTGACTATCGTTTGAGGTAGTATATTATTATTTAAAGATCGGAGCGCAGCCTGCACAATCCGAAAAAGCGTCTACAGAAAAAATGTCCATCATTGTGATATTAGTACTACAAATGTTACTGCACTCAGAATTTATAATCAATAAAAATGAATTGTTCCCCAATAAATTGAACAATTTTGGACGACTTTGATGCACCTTATTTGATATTCGTTAACCGTTATAAGTAATAAAAATAACTAAGTTTACGAAAAAATATATATAACAATGAAGTGCTAAGGATGAAATTTCAAATAGTGTTGGAGAACAGAAAACCATAAACTTTTAAAAGTATTTAATAACGTTAAATAATATAACAAAAATTTTAGATTCTGAGCGAAGCGAGGAAGCTATTGATTTTACAAAGATGTGTGTTTTTTTTTTTTTTGTGTCTGTGGCACATGTAGCTCCTAGGTAATTACTCCGATCTTCAACAATGGTACCTCTTGCCAATAGAAAATTTTATATTCTTGGTGCATTATTGATTGTGTTTTTTCGAAATTTTTAATTCCAAAAAAGTACTTCAGAAAAACAAAAAAAAAATTTAAGAAAAAACGGAAAAAAGTACGGAAAACGTGTTTTTGACAAAATAAATTTTGTTAATTGGTCATAACTCCCAAAATAATAATTGGAGAGACTTGATATTTTCACACAATATAAACATTAGTATTGTACAGGTATGAGGCAAATTTCAAAATATTTCACAAATTTTTATTGTAATGGAGAACTTTGAAATATTCAAAAATTTCCAATTTTATTGTCATTCAATTTCAATAAAAACTTAAATTTTCCTGAAAAAGTTTTGAAAATTTAATACGATGTTAACAACATACATGACTATTTGTAACTAAAAAATTTTAAAAATCGTAAGTAATAATTTTTTTTTTAAAGTCGTTTTTTTGAAAAAAAATTGTAACTTACACAATTTTATTATTTAAAAATTTTAAATTTAATATGTTATGTAAATCAGTATAAGTATACAAAAATTTCAAAGAAATCGGCCCAGTAGTTTTCAAGAGCTTACAAGAACAGTGTCGATAAAATGGTGCGTCACACTATAACATTATATATTGTTCGTCGACTGGGTGCCGCGCTGGTTCGTATCCCACTCCCAGGAAAAAGTTTTTTGCGTTATTTTTCAAGTATTTTTTTTATTTTCAAAACTTGTAATTAATATTTAACTCACATTCCATTGTCCTATCTAGCTGAAATTTTGCATACAGCTTTGTTTAGAATGACAACACATAATGGAAAAGTCAGTAAAGGGAGACCCCTAGGAACTAGGGTTAGGTTTTTTTTTTATTTTTGTGATCACTTTTTCTAGTAGAAAAAATGCTCCAATTTTAACGTACATTACCCCAAAAGATCGATAGTTGATCCGAGAAAGTACTTTATTTGAAACGTTGATTATTTTTTGGTTCTGAGGAAAAAACGAAAACGGTCAAATTCCCAAAAGTGCTCCGTTTGACTTAAAATTTATATGTGTCATTAAAAATAGTTTAACGAGTTAACTGCTTAGTTTTCAAACTATTTTGATCAATTTCAAGAGAGTAATAGAACTTGGGGGAAACAAATAATTACGGGAAACGTGTTTTTTCCACATCAATTTAGACTTTTTTGATCATAACATCCAAATTAAAGATTGGATCAAGCTAAAACTTTTACACAATACCAAAATAGGAAAGATACAGATTTGACAAGAGTATTTATTGTTAATTTTGTTTTTACCACAACGTATACTAGACAACTGAGCTCGCTCAGAATCGTATTTTCGAAGGCAATGATTTATCATTGCTTTCAGAAATTAAATAATGCGTTTAAACTACTTAAACAACTTCTAAAGTGACCCACCCAAAGCGTAGTCGCTACCCCGTCAAACTACCCACGTGACCTAGACTGATCCCGGCGCTTTCTTTTTAATTTCTATAATCCTCGACATTATATTACATCATTAAAAATCATCGTTTGGTCAAACAACATTAAAAGCTAAACTAACTATCTAAATCAATATGGTTAGTTAAATAATTCATTTTTAAAATTTAGTCACATCCATTTTAATTATCACTTATAAATTAACATGGCTCCATAAATCAATAACTGTTACCTATGTGTTTGGTTTCTAAATCACGTTTTATTTTTTTAACGAGCCTTAGATGAAAGAACAAACGCATACTTACGACTTCAGCTTCTATACTTTATCCCTTTCGGATACACGACACTGTTTACAAAGCAAAAAATTGTAAATAATAATGACCATATAATTTGTAGTATACTAATGAGTATTTACTTTTACTGTAAGAACAAAAAACCACACCCAGATGAGAAAATTTAAAAAAAAAAATTTTTTTTTTTTTTCATGACGTACTTATCGATGACATCCAACCACGTATTCGATACAAAAACCCTCCAAAGATTTGTTTTGTTATGAATTATGATTGCATTTTCTAAAAAAAATCACATTCTTTACCGATTTTCCAATTTAAATCATAACCAGTATTAATTTTTTTGGAAAATCAAAACTTAAAAAAAAAAAATGAAAAATTTTGAATACTTGAAGTTTCATATAAAGGTCATTAATTTTTTAATTATTTTTAAGTTTGTTGTATTAGATTCGTATCTTTTATACGTCTCTATTCTATTCATATATCGTGTAAAAACTCTAGATTTTTCCAATGATTAATTCGCAAGTAATTGACAAAAGACAAAAACGTTTTTACCAAAAATCAATAGATACCATTAACGTTTTTCCCCAAGTTTTTTTTTTTCGTCGGTATTAATTTTTAAATATTTATAATTTTTCAAAAAATTATGGTATAATACAACAGTTGGTTTAACACATTTTATTATTTATATTGTTAACATATTTATTTAATGTCAAATCTGATCAAATACCTACATTTTCAATTGTTTCTTAAAGTCGGTCATTATAAGCTTACCCATTACGAATCTTTTTTATTGTTTCAAACTCGTAACACCATTATATATTTATCGTTTTTTGTTGGTCCAAATTATTTTGAGGACTGAAGACTTTGAATCGTTTTGGTTTTTTATTTATAATAATGCTTTTGCACAATTTGGTTTGTGTCTTACAAGTGATCTTGGTGATTTTTGAGGTGGAAAACGTTGCTTGCAATGGTAAATAATATAGTCATAATAATAAGTATTTGTTCTTTCTATGTGATTTTTAACTCTTAACAAAAAAATTTTAGTAATTTTACCAATCTTTAATGAGTGACAACATCAGAAGTTTTATTATTCCTTATTTAATTGTTCTATTACTTCTATGCTAAAATCAAAATCAAAATCAAAATCTATCAAAAACCTTAATGCAGTATTTAAATAGACTAATATTTATGTTAAACTAAGTATCTAGTATGTTTAATATACAATATTTTACAGAAAAATTGAAATTGTTTTACACAAAATGTATTATAATAATTGTAACTGTCATAATAATTCTACCTTGTTTGTTTGTCAGTAAAAGAAGATTGTCTTGGTAATTTATTTTTCTTTTGTTACATACCCAATAATAAAACATTTATGTGATTATTCTCTGTACCTACTTTTACAAGAACTGACAAGAAAATCAACGAGAATAAACTTCCTACCACCAAAGTTATATTGTTCGTCATTAATAGTTTAATCCAACTATTTTGTTAGTTTTTTGACAATACGTTGGACTTAACTCTTAAGATATTCATCATAATATTTAGATTTAAGATGACGGAAACTTAAAACGAATGAACTTACGATTACTTACGAACTTATATATCTTTTCAAAAACAATGGTTATTTATGTATGTGTTTGTGAGTATGTAATCATTTTAGATTTTGCTAGAAGCTATTGATTTTACAAAGATGTGTGTTATTTTAATTTTTTTTTTTTTTGTGTCTGTGACACGCATATAGCCTAGGATATTGCTTCGAAACTCTTACTGAAAGCCCAATTTATATACTTAAGCTTAAATTTCCTTAGACGTATTAGGTAACACAGCTTGCTCAGAATAGTTTTTTGAAGGCAATCATCTATCATAGGTTTCAGATATGAAATAAATACGTTCAAACCACAACATCCAAATTATTTACCCACTCAGGGTGTAGTCACTACTTCGTCAAATTACACACGCGATCTTTACTAATTCCGGATTTTTAAATTTTTGATCCTGTGGACTGGCTTTGGCCTAATGCGGACGTGATTGACGAAAATATTAAGGAAAATTACTATAGGTACTGGAGGATCAGGTTTGTTGTTAATTAAGGAATTCAATTTTTTACGATTTATCCTATTTCTACTTAATGATACCTTATTTATTGACGGGGTAAAGGAAGCATATAACGATATATATTATATTACGATAACATTACAAATAATATGGACTGCACGTTTATACAAAAATGATTATATAATGTAATTTAATGTCACAATAAACAAAATATTCACAGTTATTTCTATTGAATTCCAGCTAATTCAATTAATTTTGTTTGTATCATTTTAAAATTATTTTATCTACCCAAGTAGCTTTAAATTGAATTGCAATATTTTTAAATTAATAGGGTGGTATATAAAATAAGCATATGACGGCAGACCAAGTCCACGCATTGCTCCCCAATCAAATCCAATTGAACTCAACTAATCGTAAACACTTGTAGATAAAGTTTTAAAATTTGTAAATAAACAAAGCTGTTATAATAACTTAGTTAAAAAAAATTATAAAATATTTTGTGCGCCCTACGAATTAAGACTTATATTGTATACAATAGTTTATCTCTAACATACCTGTAATATGCGGTTCTAAATACGATTAAACACAGTATGTTTTTGAATAGTTGTTTAAACATAGTATTGGCAATACGTGAAATACTATGGTATGCACCATATTTTTTTAACAAGATTTCACAAACACCGATTTTAACTATCATAGATGTAGGTAGGTGTTATAACTTTATATCTATTATATCTATAATAAAACATTTTTAAGAGGAAAAAATAATTCAGTAACGCTGTTTTATTTTATTTGCTTGGGCAGTGTTAAAAGATAATTAGCTCAATAAAAACAAAAATAAATTAATAATAATAAGTACATACAATAATATACATAATATTTTGTTAATTTGAATTCCTCAAAAGCCAATTTATGCCGTATGTTTTCAGTCCGTAATGATATGTTTGGCATAAAATTGGTCTGATTTGAACAAATTCAATCTGCATCAGTTCGATTGAGCTAAAAAAATGCACCGACAAAAGATTTTTTAATATTTTATTGAAACATTTTGTACTTATTCTTTACCTAAATAATATAATAAAGTGATTCATTTAGAGTTGACTACTTTTTTCGAAAAAAAAAATTAAAAAATATAAAATAGTACTTTATTGGGTAGCATATTTAATTATTATTGGGAACCACTACTTACAATTATTTTTGAAAGATAACTTGTTTTAAAATATGTCAGCCTTTTAAGATACTGACTTGATTTGAAGATAAACGACTCACTTAAGTGCCTGTGGTTTGCACATTAATTGGTCCTGAGCGTAGTGAGTAATGATAACAAAAATAATTGCTTTTAAAATGATATTTTTTTCTTGTTTTTTTATGAAAACATTTTTGTTTGGAAAAAAGGGCCAATCATTAAATTTCTTAATACAAAAGATTTTGGAAAAAGGACTGAAATTATTTTTTTTTTTTAAACTCCGGGTTATTTTTTGAGCTAGCATCCGAAACTGAATCTTTTGAAAAAGTAGTTACCATGATTAAATAATTAAATATACGAAGAACAAAATCAATGTAAAAACTATAAAAATAAAATTTTACTCACTATAAAAATCCAAATGTCTAAACCAAATATAGGAAAACCTTATTAGATTGTTTGGATATTTGAAACACCTATGCTAAATATTTAATAGTATAGTGAATTAATAACGGCAATATCGTTAAAAATAGTCATAAAAACGAAGAACTATGTATTTTGGGGCCACTACTTATCATTCTTGTGTGAAAATAAGATCAATTTATCTTACCAAATACAAATAAAAAAAAAAAGAAAGTTTTATTGCAATATCTAATGAAAATCATATAGTTGATTTTGGAACTGATTTTTTGGAAGAGTATAAACCTGCGTGTTATAATAAAAATAACAATAATATATATTTATTGCATTGACGACAAAAAAAGTATCTATGTAGTTGCAACTCATCCAATAATACAAGACATGATTAAATATATAATGTGTGTAATATAACACTAAGTGCCTATTATAACATTATTAATTTTTTATATTCGATTCTGTTTTAATTGCTTTTTCTTTATATATATTTTCACGACAGCTCAAATAAGACTAATTTTTGGAAGTTAGTATGGTATTTAGATAAGCTTAAATAAGCTTAAATTAGTTAAATTTAGAATAATTGTTGTTATATTTTAACTACTATAAAAAATCATCAGAAATCTAATCAAGATCCATATTTTTGTAATTGTATTCGATAAAATTTTAATCAAAATTATCCTTTTACCAGATTGTAATACCGCATATAGCTGTATGAGATACGCAATAATACATTTAAGTAAGTTCGATAATATGAAAATATTAACTTTGGGCGCTGCACAGACACTTTTAAAAATACAAACAAAAAAAATGTTTTTCTGCAAATCGATTGCCTATCTAAATATGTCTTATTCATTTTAAGTCATTCTTCTACCCCACAGTACAATCTATATAGCCAGTACTCGCTACATGCTACAAACATTTATATTTCCTCTCCAGACACTAAGTATTCTCTTTTGCCTTTTGCATAGTATGAAAATAAAAGATAAAACAACTTTCTCGTTGTGTAAATATTTTATTTAAAAATTACATTCTTGTGTGTAAATAATACTTATAGTATCATAAAATGTATAATTTTTATTTTTTTGCAGACTACAATATGCCTATACTTGAACCGAATGGTAAAAGTTAAATTTCAATACTATACAAATACAGAAAGGAATTTGACGTTAGGGATGGAAAGCACCGATTTTTTTTTTATTTTTCCTGCTCAAATAAAAAATTAATTTTGTAAAATAAGTTGCTCACAATAAAGACATCTAAAATTATATGAAAATTTTCATTAATTGATCAAGCAAAGCGAGCGCTATTACTCGACCGTTCGGCAATTATTCGTCTGTGTGTCTGTTTTGCATTTAAGGCTAAATGGCTGGTCCAATTTTGATGATTACTTGCATAATTTTTGTAATGGTTTTCTATCCAAGTAAGAAGTAAACAAAAATACATGGCTGGCTCATTCTATAATTTATCGTTCGAAGAAAACAAATCTAAACATCTTGATGTTCGACTTTGGTGTTAAATTTTAAAACTGCAAAATGTCTGAGTAAAAACTAAAATTAATGTAGAAATAATGTGTTTTCTTCGCAGATTGGTCGATTTGAATAATTCTTTATATATTGAATAATGATTATAAATCGATGCGTGAAAATGAAACATTTGTCACTATTATACGGTTTATGACACATTAAATACTATACTTTCTTCAAATTAGTGTATTTTTCATTGAGCTCTTTAACTGCAAGTACATAATTTTGTTACAGTTCATGCGAGTCACTATTATTTTGAATTGAAGAATTATTTAACAGGAGGTATGAAATCACATAAATTCGACAATTGAAGTCGATAGAGTAATACATTTAATTAACAACACAGTCTGATGTAGAAAGGAGTCCCCACATTCCCAAGGCGCATCCTGAAAAATAGTCTAAAATTTAGTAATCCATTGAATATCTACATAACATTGTTTTGTCATGATTTTAGATGAAATTCAAAATTCATAAAGAATATGTCGAATCGGTATACATTCCTAGTAGCACATGAAATGTATTTCCTGTGTGTTATTGAGTTTTAAGTACCAATATAGTATACATATTGACAAAAAATTATTTTGACAGTGAATGAGCTATAGGTTTCGGTTAATACAAAGCAATTATATATCCCTAATATTATGGGTCACGACAAAAATAATTAGACAGTAACAACGTTAAGTCTAATTGTCGTAGTTAAATATCACGACAAAAAATTTAACATTCTATCAAACAAAAATGATTAATGTCTGAAAATCTAGATTGCTACATTCTTCTATTGGGGGGCAAGTTTTATTCAAACATGATACTTCTTTTCAATAAACTACCAAACACGAATTCCGTAATTAATGTTTATGATTTATGTATTACATAATGTATTAGTACCTATAAACGTTATAGCTCAATAGTATTTTGTATAACAAACTTTTCATTTGAATTCAGAGAACCCATATGAATCTTGGTTATAATCAACTTTAAAAGCTAAGGTTCCTCGAAATCCGAGTGCCATCATCTTTGAATCTAGTATAATTAAATTAAAAAATCAGAATTTCTATCTAAGAAATAAATTAAGTAGGTACGTAAATTCTTGCCAGAATTGTTTTTTAAGATTTAAAAACTTTCAAAATCAATTTTGTAAGTTTTTGATATCTACTCCATTAAATGTGATTGAGAGTATATTGTTTATCAACTGCATGTAAATTGTAATCTACTTCTTATTCTTTTATAATAATTATTTTTATTTATAATAAAATATAAAATAAAGGTGGTGTTCAAAGTCCATCGACTTTTTTTGGGTTTCCTTATGGTAAGTTGTAAATTTTATTCATTTACTAATAATATATGATAAAATGTACAACGTGATACCCTATGTTGACTTTTCTACCATACATCACAACCAATATAATATGAAGTTTGTATCTTAAGGGTTACAAGAAGTTAGATTCTCGTAAACTGGCATAATATTTGTCCGGATTCAAACTCAATGAGTTCGGGTGCTGCAACATACTCAAATTAATGAATATTAACCTAACTAATTGATATATCTACTAACCCACTATAATTACATAGACACTAGAAAAAAATGTTCCTCCTAAATTTAAGTAATTATTTTTGTAGAATTAATTTAAAAGTGAAAATATAAAACAACAATAATGAATATGTATTTTTTTGTTTCTTTTAAAATAATAATATAATGCACACATTTCAAAATTATACTGGTTTCTCGCGCAAAACATTTTATATGATATAATGGGACTTAGTTAATGGTCTTTTTACATTCTGAGTGTGGCAAATTTTTGTAAATTATATTTTTTTTTCTACAAACACTTTTTCGAGTAATTGGACTAGTCCAATCGTAAAATGTCATTGCTCTTAAATGTTTAGAAAGTGGACGTAAATTGTAGGTACTTTATAAAAAGCGTTTTATTAAAATGTTTAGAGTTATTCAATATAATATTCTTTCACCTTGTTAATTCATTAAAATAATACCGTACAAAGTTATTGATATTCCCTATGGACACAATTAAAAAATTCATCTAGATATCTTAAGTTAGTTTTATTTTGATTAATTATTGTGTAACTTTTTATGCTTTTAGATATTGGTAATATAGGTTATAATATAACCTTGAAATATAATATATTTTAATTCAGAGAAAATACATTTTTTTAAATCATTAAACAGTATTTTAATACTTCTTATATATTTAAGTAATAATAAATTCTATTCGATTGTTATCACAGCCGAATTGACATTCGATTTTGGAGGTAATCATATATTGATATTTTGTGTTTCCGATAAAAAAAACTTACGGAATTGTATAATCTATATTATTTGTAAAATGGTAATACTTCATTCTTATAATTTAACTTTTCAACACAGTTAATGTTATATAAATGTACAACAATTTCTTTATTTATAATAGAAACGCCTGATGAAGTTGTACTGCATGCATATCTAAAAGAAAGTATGTAGAATAACCAAAATACTGTAAATTTAACTAAACATTTCATTATCTTGGTAGGTAGTATTACCTCATAAGTTTGTATACATTGTATACAAACTTATGAGGTAATACTATACAGTATACTATACAATCAAATAAAACGAATAATATGATTGAAGAGTGTGCGTTATTGAATGATGAATATATTGATCACTTCTGAACAGAGGTGATGCAGGAAAACATTTTGGAGGAGGTTTTTGAAAAAATCTAAAAAATTATCAAATATAGTTAATTTTAATTTTGAAATATACACACGAATTTGAAAGTACTTTATACTTCGGGAAGGGTTTGAATTTCTGAAACCCTCTCCTGTATTTGCCACTGCTTCTGAGATCAAACAAGAGTACAAAAAATGTGAAGAATATGAATATTCTGAAAAATTTGGTACATTGTTTAATTTTTATGTACATAAACTAATTTTAGTGCAAAATCTGCATTAATTTTGTTCTAACTTATTAGGTAAGCTGTTTATCTTAGTTGAGACACAGGAACATTACACCAAATCAAAGTTAAATCAATGTCACTTTTAAATTACTAACAATCAAAAAAGAATGAAAAATTTTATAACACAATAAATCATATAATATTGATAAAAAATTATAAAACTTTATGACAAATGAACTTATAACATTATTTTGTTCTAAACTTTTAGTATTAATTGAAGGTGATATAAGTAAGTAGACGTGTTCAATAATATTTATAAATTTCATTGACAAATTTTAATTTCATTAATGTAATATTTTTTACTTACTACTTTTGCCCATTATATGGTAAGAGTCACAAAAATCTTTATTCTAAAACATACCTAAATGGATGCTTATCGGATAAAACATGTGTTCATCAATTGTCTAGCCTATAAGAAGGCAAGACAGAAAATCCGTCCTCATTCCAATAGCCTTTGTGAATCTCTTAGTTCGGACCAGGTAGCTTCTCCAACCTGGTCAGGTTTTACAAGGAAAAAACTTGGCACAACAAATGTACTCGTATAATATTTTGTGCGATTTCCATATTAAATTGCATAAACATTAAACATTTTTGATGTGATTTTTTATATTTCAATTTATGAGACTTTGAAAAAATGTAAAATTTTTTATGTCAGCTAATGTCCTTCGGTGCTGAAGCTTTTGATCAATAATAATAATAATAATAATAAAATATTCTTCATTTGCTCGTGTGAAAATTCATGGAACGAAATACTTATATAAAACTTACATAGTATAATTATATATTCTTTAGGTCTCAAGGCTCAATATATGTCGCACATTATTGAACATTTTGACATGAACGGTATGTGTTCTAAATCAATATGTTTACTTACAATTATCCTGTCCTTGCACAATACTCATCAAAATTATAAACTAATTAATAATTACTATATACAGTAGAAATTAAAACTTTTTTTATTGATTAATTCGTGATTTTTCCAATTCAATATTTATTACCTTCGGTATCACAATTCATTAGATTATAGGCTTGATTGTTTTAAAATAAATTATTGTGAATTGGAAAAAATTACGTAAAAAAGACAGCAACTTTTTTGTCCAAATTCTATCTTTTCCATTCTGTCCAACTAATTTTTCGTCATTTAGAAATTAAGTTGCCATTAATTTATAAAAATAAACTTTTATTTACTTTTTAAATTACCTGTTTGCTCATTTTAGGTGAATCTCTGTTTTGGATTGAAAAGTCAATGATTATTTTTAATCAATATTTGTCTCAATGAAAATTACAAAAGTGTATACTAACAAAATTAATCATAAATTATGTTAACACAATATAATTTAATTAATATTTTTATCCAAATAAGTTTTGTTTTATTTATAATTCATTTTACGCATTTATATTCGACATTTTTTTGAAGATTTATTCTTACGATTAATTTAAATTAAAATTTATTAAAAAAACATTTAAAATTAATTTTATATTTACAATACAGATAGATTTATTTTTATAATTAATTATGTCAAAATATGCCATAGTTAATCAAAATCTATAATATTAATGATCAAATTACAAAAAATTCAATTAAAAATTATAGTTTATTTAAATTTCATATATAAATTATGATGGGAGGTTCATTTAAAAAAATGTTTATCTATAAAAAATGTAGTCTTTTAATGAATAATCTAATTGAAACTTTTAATTTCATTTTATTTTATTTGTTATTAACTGTAAATTGATACTTCTTTTTTATACATTAATTTTGTAATTTTCCATTTTTGCATTTCTCACTTAGACGAATTAATTTTATTGAAAATAATCATTATTTAATCAATCCAAAACAGTGATTCACTTAAATTGAGTAAATCAAAAATGAATGTAAATGTATTTTCATCCTTTTTATTTTAATAGTTGACGCTCACCATTTATATCCATCAAATTTCTGTGAAAAAGAACAAGGTAAAGTGAATAATTGTAACCAAAGGATTTATTTAAGTGTTTTAAAATCTTTATTATCAATAAATTATCTAAAGTCTATAAATTTTCAATATTGAAACTTCGAGTTTTTTAAAAACAACAAATTTTTAAAAAAAAAATTAACAACGATTTTTAAATTGCCATAGGAATTAATAATTGTTTTTTAAACCAATAAATATGAACAACTGATTGCATACAAATGAAATACAACACATTATATTTCTAAATATTATATGAAAATGTTCTCATATATAATATGTAATAACCAATCAAAATTTCGAATAGAAATTGTAAGTATATTGTTTTATCAAAAAATTTAGTTTTGGAAAATATTGTTTTCTATATGTTATAAGACTACTTGTGAATAAATTGTAACTATACCTAATGCATTACATTTGGTACGAATTGAAGTCATCAAATATTGTAGACACGAAATATTTTTTTTTTTTAATACATATAACATGTAAATACTATTCCTATTGGTAAAACATATATACAGTTTAAAATTAAAAGTAATCGTATCATTGATAAAACAATATTATAAACATTTTTAATATGTTGTAAGTTACATAAAACTTGTTTAATATTACTAAAGCGGAAAGTACGTGTCGATGTAAGTTTTTTTGTGTGTAAAAATTGTGCTTAATTTTACTATAAATAGTGAGTATTGAATAAATATGATTTTTATTTTATAATATTATATTTTTTTATACTGCTTATATATTTTACAAAATAATATGCGGATTAAATGTTATTTATAAGCCTTAAAGGCAATTATATTTTATCTTAAAATAATACTACAATCAGGAAAATTAACCATAGTGTACTTGTTAATTTGTCATATTTACCAAAATATGAAAATAAAAATATTTTTAAGTTTTTGACTTTTGTGTGTTAGTTTTGATCATTATTGACTTTTATAATAATCTCATAATAATACTCAAAAATGTATATAGTTTAAATCACAAGCCCGAAAATTTTGACTTTTACATCAGATTTCGTTATCATTTAAACTAATTATAGATAATATCAAAATATTCTCACTAACATTAATTAATTTGTATAGTAATGATATTCATAACACAAATTTTCGTAGAAAAGTATAATTTACCTTATATTCATTCGTTATTCATTGTAAGATTGCATTTTATCAAACAATTGTTAATACTTTCACTACTTACCTATAGTATTTTACCTATATGAGATGATATTTTTATTTTTTTTTCACAGATCAAATACACGTAGTTTTTCGAGGTTAGTTTTATTTTTAAATTGTACAAAATGATGAAACCAATATTATAATGTGTACTAATATAATTTCTAGTAAGATTTATACTGTACGATTATCATGTAAAACAATATACACTATATTTAACTAGGTGTACCAAATATGATCCAATCAATTAATATTAATTGATTATATTTATTATTCTAGAGTGTAAAACTGAAAACCAATGTATGTCGTACGCAATGTCAAGTTTAAGTGAGTCTAATACAGAGATTAGGTATCCATGTTCATTAATTAATGCTGAAATACATATCTGAATCAAAATTTTGTTTTAAAAAATATTTGATAAATTGTACTCAAACGTGCTCTGAATGTTACAAACACATCATCAAACGAAACAGTTGAATTTAGAAGCGATATGGTTACTACAAAAACAGAAAGAAAAAAAAATAAACATTCAAAACAATTTATTCACTATTTTTTTTAATCTTTTTTTTTGCCTCCAGTTCTACATTATTTACTCAGTTTTTACCTTCACTTACCTTGAACATTCACACTTTTTCATCGGAGACCATTATACTACACATATCTTCAGATTACGTTCATACGGGCCAAAAAAGAAAATTGCAGAAACGGTACTAAAAATCCAAAGGCAATTCTCGAACGATATCTAAGCATAAATTAATTCCCGATGTTTTGTTCTTAGGTTTTTCCAAAATATTGAATGATATTCATATAATATTATAAAATTACAAAAAAAAAATTTAATTTTTCTTTTTTTATTTTATTTAATATTTATCTGACTTCTTTTAGGATACAATGATGATTTATTTAGAGAGAATGGTAAGATATATTTCCTAACAGTGAATTCAATACAATTAATCATCTTAACAAAATAAAGCTACTAAGACTTTTTTGCTTTTAGTTAGCTTCTATTTAAGTTAATCAATATTGTAAAAGTTAATTACGCCCTATATATATATATATATATATATATATATATATATATATATATATAAAATATATATAATTTACATATATATATTTGTAAATTAAGTCCGTAGTAGCTATAGAAATCGGATTGTTTTTAACCCAATGTGTGCTTTTTTTTTTCCATCCATATGAAACCACGATAACCATACTTAGCTCTCGTTATTAGCCCGGAATTGAAAGGAAAGTTTAGATTTTATCATTCTAAAAAGTCATTTTGATTTATGTCTAAAGCGGTTTTAATCTAAGAGTAAAATATATTATTATATTATGTGCCTACTCTTATACCGTTGATACTGTATTTTGAATAGCATTTAATTGTAGTTTTTTGAAAATTGATTAATTGTAATCAACAATAAAACAAAATATAAATAAAAGTTCGTCGTAATTTAAATATTAATCTATTCTAGAAAATTCTATGAAAAATACCTAAGGTAAATCACACATAATAAATTATTGAGCATCTACGTGTATTATTTCTGGAAGATTATTGGGCTGCTTTAATACAGCCAAACTCACCCAGAATCATTATTTTAGTAAATTTCTTACAGATTTAAAATACAATTTCGAACTAAACATTCAAGAACCTTATGTAAAACGAAGTCTCTTCATTAAGTTTATCAACCATCCTTGAAATTTCCGTACCTTTTTCAATTTTAAAAGGCTTACAAAATATAAGATTGGATAATGTTTTTGTCAATACCCACTACTCAAGTGCATTTCCTTCTGCACTTTGAATCTTATATTATATAAACTTTAATTTTAAGGGTACGCAGCGAACTACTTTGAAACATTAAGGGATCGTTTAAATCAAGGTACAACCAATTAATTGTAATTTAAATAGTCAAGTAAGAAAGTTGAGTTATGTCAATAATCAACACAAAAATTCAAAACTGTTTAATTATTGTCTCTAACAGTATAATATTTATTGTTGTTGCAAAAAACATTTTGTATTCAGAACTGAACGTATTCAATGAACTTATACGAGATTTTTATTTATGATGTCTGTTTTTGAACAAATTGTGTACAAATTGTTAGTGAAAAAAGGACATAATTTTACCCTAGGCTTGATTTAAAATGATCATTGACTATAGCTTTTGTTACTCATATTTTGGTGGCATGTAAAAAATACTAAGGCTAAGAGCAAAACTATTCTAAAACCTAACAATAAATTATCGGAATATGTTCATTCCCAACAAAAGTTTCCAAATAAACAAAACAATCTAATTTAGTGAGGAGTTTTATTTGATCTATATACCTATCATTTCAAAAAGTACTTATTGTTACTGGCCGGCTCCAGAACCAATACAGGCCAAGAATATTTGTCGATAGTTCGATAAAAAAATTTCACTATTAGACCAGTTTATTTTTCACTCTTTCTTCTGAACAAATTTTTCTTGTTTTTATTATATATGCTATTATTACGTTTTAAGAGTACCTAGTTGTGATCTATTTGTGTAGAAAAGAAAATATAGTAATATTTTTTTTTTTTAGCATTATTTTTAGAAACAATATTGAAACCATCGACATTTTTTAACAGTCATCTTGGTGAGATATAAATGAAGATATTTTGGTTATTTTTTTCTTTGACGTATTTTATATGATAGATTAATATACTCCTTTAACAAATTATATACCATACAATGAAAAAAATTCTATGGAAAATTTAGTACTCTCATAGAAATGATTACAAATCACAAATTTTCAAAGAAAAAAAAATAAATATTAACATGTTATCAAAGTGAAATTAATGCACTGTTATCTTTTTCTTTCTATTAAACGACTTCATTAATACACTGAATATCTCTCTTTAAAAACAATAACCTTCTAACACAAACAATATTTGAATCTAAAGCCTAAAGGTACCTAAAAACTCATATTTACTAATTTTTATTTTTGATAGTCATAACAGGTATTTCTATTTATCTTTAAAACTATAAATCATTCCCCCATCGTAGGTATATGAAATGTAAGTCCCATGTTTAGGGTTTATTCAAATGCTATTTTTTTATTGAAATGTTGTCATTGAAATTTCAAAAATAGAAGTTTTTAATGTCAGGCGTTTTCCAATTGTACAGGATTTGTCTTCTTCCACATATTAATCACCCCTCAATATTATGTCTTTTTCAAATGTGATACCTAAATGTATTAAGATTTGAAGAAAATATTACACCTATATTTTATAAACAAAACAATTTTTTACATAAAAATCTAAAAATTAAAAAAATTGTGTTTTTTACATTGTTTGTTTGATTTCTATTAAATATATTTGCGTATTATAATAAACTGTGTGAAAACTTTAAGTTACATAAAATTGATCACATTGGCTCCCTATTAAAAATGAGCTTGATAAATTTTATCCCCAAAACAAAATATCTGAAACCCAAGAAATAAATCATATCATCATAATAGTATATTTATTTACAGTAGAGTAATTTTATTTTTTGTAGTAATAATCGACAATAGACACTTACATCAAAAAGCCATTGGTATGCTCTGCAAAATTGATAATTTTTAATATAATTATATATTTAAGGGGAAATTATATTCATGATTGATGGAAAAAAAAAAAATTAAGTACGATTATTAAACACTATTTGGTCAGCTCATTCTTATATTCAGAGTAATTAATGTTCTGCATGACTGCAACAAACATTAAAAAGTGGTTTTTTAAATATTACCGTTTTACGCAAAACTAGTTCATTTTATTTATAATATTTGGTGGAGATATTTCAAAATTTATAAATCAACGCATTCAGGCAGTACATCTATTGTAATTTATGTTGATAAAAAAATAACATTATCAAGGACTTTGTACCTTAAACTTTATTTCTTGATTCTATTTTTTAAAAATTTAATAGAAGAAAATTAAAATATATAATACGTGATATGGTTACATTGCAAAAACGATCATAAAGTTGAATGCATATTTTACTTCATAACTCAAATCAATCTTCTGAAAATTACGTATATACCTACTAAATAGGCTATCATCGGATTTAACCAAAATTTCACACTTTCAGTTATTTATTTTATAATTTGAAAACTTATATTACAAACTTTTATCAGCGTGAATAACACTTTTAATGGTTACATTTTAAACAAAACAAGAAAAAAATAATCATGATCATTATAATATATTATATTCATCAATAATGTCCAAAAATATCCATAATGATTCAGAAACATAAATTTACATCTGGAGAAACGATAAATTATAGGAAACTTAATTAGAACTTATATCCCTAGTCTATGTAACGTGTTAGATATCGAATTGGTTATTTACAAATGATTTTTTTTTCCCCCAAAACTAATATCACAGACGTAGCAAGTAAGTTGAATTTTCAACCAAACATTAATCAACAGAAATTAATTTGTATAAAATTCACAATGTATTTTGATAAATCAGTATTTTGGTGTATAATTTTCATTCTACTTGTCAACTTTCTGACAGTGAGTGATTGTGATATAAGATATTATTACAGACGTTCTGTTAATATAAAAAATGTAAAACAGTTATGTCAAATTTTTATCACAGATGAAATTAGAGCTAGATTCGGAGGTAAATTAAAAATCATTTTTTATATATTACTAAGAAAAGTTGTTGAGTAATTAATGAATAATATGCACAAAGATAGACATTGAATCAATTAAAAAGATATGGAGTATAGTTTGTATGTACACTTACGTCTATAATTATGGCATATGACTAGGACTAACTACTGCTGTGAAATTTGGAAGTTTAAACTACGGGAAATAAATATTAACTGTATTAGAAAAAGAGAGTAAATTTGAGGTCAATGGTCAATGTTGTTTGGGGGAGCTACTTCGTTTTCGATTGGGAAATCAATTTAAAAGTATAAATTTATTTAGATTGTAGAATAATAAATATAATTTTCGTGAAGCATTTTAGAGTTTCGATTCTATAAAATGTGTACAGTGTAAGAACAATTAAATTTTTTAATGGCTCATACGTTTTATCTGTACGGGATGTTTATTAATATGAATGTACATTGTATTTTTTTAGATAACAAATTAGTTTTTGTAACACACGTATATAATAATGAAGGTATGTATTTCATTAAATATACTATACTTATGATTGATAAAATTATAATTTAATCTAGTTGACGTGTATAACTAGAGTTTTAAACGTTTCGTTTTTCATAAATTCGCTAGGACAAAAATCATGCGTCTCGCATGAACATTTTTAACTTATTTGAAACAACGAATTTTAGGGGACAGTGTAAGCTTATTGTTTATTCTATGTGAATTAAATTAAATATGATTTATAAACTGACCTTAAATGAAAAGTGTAGAATGCTTAGTGAGGAACGTGGAGTCAGAGTCATTTTTAAAACCAAAAATAACGTATATACGATACGTATATACGTATATATAATACGGATTATCTGAATTCAAGATTGATAAAAAAAACAAAGATTACATCTTGCTGTGTGTTAAATGTCCATTCCAGTTTAAATAACATTTATACCTAACTGTTAAAACAACTCAAACTAATAGTCGAATATAAAAGTAAAAACAACAAATTTTCATAGCTTATTTCAAATGCAATTTTAAAACGTTTTAATAGTAATTGATGAAAACGATCTTAGTAAGTATAGTTGTGAATCATATATTACCTAACTAAATACATATTTATATAATATATATATATATATATATATATATATATATATATATATCCAATAATACGTTTTCAAAAAAGCCAATGCGATATTTGTACATATTGCCTAACTAATAAATACCTCTTTTCTACTTTAATTTAGTATAATCTTTTACTCTCGTCGCATAATATTTCTTCTAGACATTTTATGTTTTCTATCACTGGGGAGTTAAGTAAAATAGAAAAATAGAACACAAAAATGGTGTACATTTAATGCAGCTAACTAAACTCTGTAAAAATTTATTTCACCTTCGGATAATTATAAATAGTAATATAAACTTTGAAATAATTTTAAATTACTTAGAATGTATACACCTTGAAAGAATGAAATTTGAAATGATCAAATTTTAAAAAGTACTTTGAACTCTCATAGCCCCATAAAAACTGTTGGTACACCACGTCCTCTTCAGTAATAAATTGTTGTAGAATTACGTATGACGTTTTTGTTGAAATTATTATCTAAAATTATACACTGTCGAAAGATTAGACATTGTATAGAACATTTAGGGAATTTCATTATTATATTCAATATTTATAGACTTAATAAGATGATTCTTTTCAGCGTTCAATCCTTTGTGGGATAAAATGGAAAAAAAATTGTTACTTTTTGAATTGCTCGATACAACGAAAGTTTTATTACATAAGTTTTTGAAATTTCGGCCTATAAGAATTGTTTTGAGACACACTTTCAGAAATATACCAATAGGTTACACCATTCTCGATATTAGCATTTAATATCCTTACAATTTCCATCAAATTTAAAATCACTCATATCTGTCTAATACGCTTTCATAGTTAAATTATTGATACTCCGTTATCTTTTAATGTTAGACTCAACGACGAGAACACAAATTATAATATTTTTTCATACCTTAAACTACATAACCAAAAAGCCAATTTGTAAGAGATTATATAATAGTATGAATATAATATGTACATGATGTTATTTTTTAGGTCTCTATCAACGTTACGTATGCCATGTTTGTCAGAAATGTGACTTACATAGTATGTAATCTGACTTGATTTTTTGGTATTTTTAATTACTACATAGAACGCTTGAACATTATTTTATCGTTATATAACGATTTATACACACTATAATAACACAATATGCAAATCATATTTTACCAGAATTAGAACTCTTGGGGTCTTTGGTTTTCCAAACAATTTCCAATAAATAAGTTGAAATGCAGTGTATAGATATTTTGAATAAGTTTTAAGTCACAAAAACCCAATAAAAAAAAAAAGAAAAAAAAGAAAGAAAGGGAGTAAATTCTAAGAACCGAACAAAAGAAAGGAAGTAAAGTCGAGGTTAAGTGATTACAAATAAAATATAATATATTTTAAAACCAGAATCAAAACATCCATATGGTACTCAACATGGAAATCGGAGTCTCCTAAAACCCATAAACATGATAATAAACGTAAAAGTTCCAAGGCATTTTCCGAAAATGAATATTCAAAAATATTTTTGATTATTGAGACGTGATTTGAAAAATAATTAAATAAAGTACAATCAAAGCTTCAACATTATCCAAACTTTTTAGAAATAGGACCCTTTGCGACCGGTCGCTCTCTCTGCCCGCGAAATCGATTACAGAAAAAAAATACTACCTTGTGAAAACAATACACTCATCGCCACCCCTAGTGTCTAAAAGAAAGATCATATAATCAGGATAAAAAAAAATATTAATCGAATATAACAATAAAGATACTAACATTAATCATGTAATTCAGTTAGATACAAAAAAAAATGATTAAATTTGCGTAGAAAATAGTCAATAACGTTCATTTAAGTCATATCCATGCAATACCATTAACTCTATTCAATGTTAAGTGATAACATTCAGAATATTACGAATAATCAATATGAGACATTTTAACATAATATATCTATGTATTTTGTTTTTAACTTCTAGACTTTCAGCATACACTTAACTTTAGTCCAGAATATTATTGTCAAGCGGTGCGTGAAATTACAAATGAACCGGATTCAAATTAAAAAAAAAAAATACTTTCATTTGATTATTGAATAGAATGGTGTTTTTGTGTTTCTATCTTTTAAAATACATTGATTTTAAATAGCATATAAGTGTTAAATCTTATGTTGCAAAAGTGCAATAAAATGTTCTCAAATAATTTATCAGACTAATTATCTATGACCATATTATCTCCTTTAATTTCACAATCCTTTTCAACGATTTGGAATCGGTCATCCTTGTCCTGAACCTCCTTCCATTGCAATCATAGATATCTCCATCTCTCACGACAGCGATCCTCGTATAACCTTTGTTTAAGTCTTTATTTACTTCTTTCTTCCTCAACCACCGATTCCATAACTCTTTTCAACCACGTTATCTAAAATCGAACCTGCCTGGGAGTTTAAAGCGGCAAAATAGGACGAGGAAAGAAATGTGAAAAACGGGTTGTGTTGGTCGAATTTTTTCAAAACATCACATACACACTCTGTCACACAAAACATGAAAAGTCTTTATCCATGTCTTTCAAGATATTAATCCCAAAACGTGGTTAAATGGGTAAAAATTTGGGGATTGAGTTAAAAATAAAAATATATTTTTTTACCTGGTATACACACACTGTTATGGAAATAACAAAAGTTATTATTCTACATTTTTTAAAAATATACCCATAAAAAGGCGATAAAAATTGGAACTAGGTAAAATGAAAAAAGGGAGTGGTGAGTAAAATTTAAAAATTGACCGAAAATATCAAGTGATAATATGCGTATAGACCACTCGGATAACCCTCGGTAACAAAAGCTACCAAGCTTATATATAAAAATATATCGAGAATATTCATTGATCCTCACCGTCATCGAAACTCTACAGTCACTTAAACAACACCAAAATGTTAACTTAATATCAGAAACAAAACGAAAATTCCATTGGACTGTTTAATGTTTAAGATTTTTTTTTTTTTAATTATTACAATTCGATTTTAAATATCGCATGCAAATGAAAATGATTCCATTAATCAAAAATTAAAGATTTGATTTCCAAATAAAATAAATACTTTTTAAATGTGCTTTGATCGACAAAAAAAACGTATTCACTGATAGTCTTATACTTTTCAGATACACACGATTGTATATTTGTATACAAAATATGAGGGGTTTATAAGTGTGGATAATAGTTATTGGTGAAAATAAATAATACCCTAACGAGTATTTACTTACCGTAAGTTGAAAAAAACAAACTCTGTATAACAAAATGTCATTAGGAATAACCAGCCACATTTTTCGTGTACACATAAAAAATCTGTTTTGCTTTCGGAAACCACTGGATGAATTTTTTTAATGAGATACCATTTTTTTTTTTTTTTTCATAACGTGGTGAATCAAAGGTAATAAAATTCGGATGTTTACAATTTATTCCTAAAAATAAATTGCAGATAAGCCCAGCTAAACCCTAAGCCCAACTCTTAAATTTTCCAATTTTTGAATAAAAGAAAGAGTAAAAAAAATTACTTTGAAATTTATAGTGCTTTATTTCGGACAATAATTTGTATCAAACTATTTTAGAATTGCAAAATGTCATTATTGCCCCTTTATAAATATTATAATATAATATTGTGTTAAAATGTATGGAATCATAGTAATCTAATTCTTAAGTAATACAAAATTTATTTACGCCAGAAACTATTGGTTGAACATATTTTCACTGTTTGTGTTGTAGCCATATTTTTCCGATATAAAATATTTTATGCCATTTTTTTCTTCTCACATTTGGCAATCACGGGATAGCTAGTTGTCTTATGTTTCATATTTAACGTGCAGTCAAACGTAAAACACCCTATCATATATTTACTGTTTTTTTACACTGATTTTCTAAGGGTCCAAATTTTCGGCCCTTTTTTATTTTATTTTTTTATTTAAAATAATGGTTTCGAGCACTATATTTTGTACCTTACCAGTGATCGTTGTGTTTTCGGGGGCGGCAATCGTCAACTGCAATAGTGAATATGATATAAATATTTTTTTTTTTTATTTTTTTTATCGATTCTTTAAATCATTCAATCCTATTTTAACTACTTAATGAATACAATAAAAATTTTACGTTTAGCATAGCAATCAAATTATTTTGATTTTATAAATGTATGCCATTTTTTTTACACGTCAGTATTTTTATGGTTATTGAAAGATGACCATATATGACGGATATAGTTGGTAGCTCATAACAAAATTCTTTGAATTAAACGCGAAGATATGTATACTATACCTAGTTGCTATACCGACCTAATGGTTAACAACATCAAAAATTATATTATTTTTTCAGAAATCAATTTAATCACTATGCTATGTAAAAAATGCCGAAACCCAAATAAAAATCTATTGTATCTATAGTATTTAAAACGATTAATAATTGTTTTTAACTAGGTATGTTATAATTTTAATACTTTACGGAAAACCCACGACGAAAATAAAAATACAGGAAAACTGAAATTCTTAACACAAAATTTGTCACAACAAACATATTGTAACGATGATGTAACTCAGTTTTTTAATATTTCAGTATTTTTAGATTGTACAAGTAAGTAATTTTTTTTTTTTTTTTAACACAATTACTATTTTCTACCATAAATACTTTTAACTATCATCATTGTATTTATTTTGATACAATGCTTATAAACTTTCCTCTTGTCACATCCATCAGAATTATTAAAATCAAGAAGTTGATTGAAAATAAATTGACGTCCTTATGGGGACTTATGTCAATCTTCAAAAAAAATTTCATTTTTATTCTTGTAAGCAAGCAGGTAATCATATTTAATTTTTGTTTAGTGTTCATGACAATGACTGAATGCGGTCATAGTAAACAAATATATTAAGAAATATTATATTATTCTGGTAGCTGGTATATGGTACAGTTTAGTACCTATGTAACATCATTGGTCATAAATATTTTAAATTCGTACTTTATAGTAATTTACTGAATATTAGAAGAAAAAAAAATTCTCCCATATTTAATTTTAAAGACGTTAAATTGAAAATTAAACGTTCCTAATCTAGCCAACAGCGATACTATTACAAAAATAATGCACGTTCATAATACATATTTTATGTAGATACCACAAAAGAGATGACATTTAAAGCTGTGAATTAAATTTCGTAATTTGTGGGTATACAGTGAACTGTATAGAGAAAAAAAAACGACAAGGACCAATCCAACGTAGCTCCCCAATCAAGTCCGATTTTATCCGAACTAATCGTGAACACAATAATTGTTGTAGATAATGTCTTATAATTTTTAAATAAGTATGTCTTAGGAATTTAAAAAAGAAAATAGTAGGGTAACATAATAAGGTAGCTCGACAAGTCTCGAACGTTTGCGAATCATTGCAAATCATTTACAAGCGTATAAACTATAGAGTAAACAATATTAGCTGTTCATACTGCAGCTATGTAACTAAAAAGCCATCACGATAAATAAAACCAACGAACCAATATCTTCACGATTGACGCTAACACGTGCATAGATATAATATCAACATCGACCATGTGGGTAATGATCATTTGTTCCAAACACATACTGAACACGTATTCAAATTGGTTATTCATCGTGTGGTATAGATTGAATTCTTAAATTTAATGAAGTATATTGTAATTATAAAAAAAAAATAAATTTAAGAAATACATAACAAATTAACTTTATATAGTTAGGTATTACCTACCAGTGACACCTACTGACATATTAACACAAAATTATTGCATTATATTGTAATAACAACTACTACCGTAGTACTTGAGAGTAGGGGTGAGTGATTTTCATAGAATTGAAGGGAGCCCCACAACTTCTCAAAAACATAAGTAGCTATAACTGAACTATAAACATGGAACGCGCTTAGTGAAAACAAGTTGGCCCCGCGCGAATTCCGCCATATTCATTCCAGTTATGGAAAAATCAATGAAACATCATTTTCTTCATGATAAAAATCTGACAACATAGCATTATTATCGACGGCGAATAATAACCCCGTATTTATTAGTTATTATAAAACAAACGATTATATTTGTATTTCGGTTTGGAAAAAAGCTCAGTAAAAAATATTGTGAAAATCTTAATATGTTGATGAGTTCACTAAAATTGTGTTAAAAAAATGTTTATTTTGAGTTCTATTAAACAAGTACAAACCCGTGGAATAAAGCAAACTTTAAATTTCTTTACAATAAACTCAAAAGTTGTCAAAATTTTATGAATATATTATCAAGCAGTGCAATTTGTCGTTTATTCAGTAATGTGTAAAAATTTCAATAAATTTTAATTTTTGGAAGAGCGGTTACTACGAACACAAAAAAAACGAAACATTAAAAAAGGTGTATTAACTTAAATTTATATGAGTAAAAATCCAATTTTTTTAGCCAAATATTAAGAGAAACTGGTTTATTAGCGTTGAAAATTTATAGTTTTATGAATCAATAACTCCGATGTCGTTTATATAAGCTTCAAATAAAGAACTATATCAGGCTAACTACTTTTTTTTTTTTTTTGTAAGAAGATAAGGATAAAATCTACATCCAAAAACTTAACCTAAGAAAAACCGCTTTAGTCAAAAATAAAAGTATATGGTTATGATATATAAAAGGTGCAATAACCAACTTTGATGCAAATTTATTTAAAAAATATATATATATAATGATCTTTATAGATCTATTTATTTATTTCCTTTGTTTTAAAATAAAAACCCAAGTTGCGTTTCTGTAAATGAAAGTTATATTTTATTTTTAATAATTTTACAAATAAAATAAAAATATTACCTGTAAATGAAAGAAAACAACAATAAAAGTTTTTACTTAAATAATAATAATAACAACAAATAAATAACAATTATAATAATCAAAAGTTACAAGAATAATTTTTGCTCTTTTTCATTATACTAACTAATCATGTGTGTCGACTGCTATGATGATAAGAGTACATATCAATTTTATCTCTTATCAATTCATATCATATGTTTTCTTTATATATATTTATATATATTGTGTTAAAAAACAAAATCAAAAAAATATTAAATACAACAAAATAACAAAACGTAACAAATATTTTGATAAGTATGTACTACTTACTAACTAAAATCCAAAATAAGAATTCTGTTCAAGAGGTATATAAAGCAGCTAGATACAGTTTACTAGTGTACTTAAAATAACTAAATTTATATATATATATATATATATATATATATACAATATTCCTTACAACAAAAATTTTTAAATTTTTAATTTTTCAATATTGTTGTAATTGTTTTTTTCTAATATTTTGCATAAAAGGAGAAATAACTCATGTTTTTGGTGGTTAGTAAGGTTTTATATAATTATAAATTTCTTGGTAATTTATTCATATATTTATGCACAATATTATATTCAAACTGTAAAATATTTTAACCAAAATCGATTTCTTACCAGAACATGAAACCGCATTTAACTGTACAAAATACGCAATGCAACATTTCAGTGAGTTTAAGAAACTGATAATATTAATTTGGCAACAGCACCTCACTATGCCTTATTATAACTTATTTTACATTCGTCTCGCTCTTTTTCTTTGACCCAAAGCATTTCCTATTCTTTGTTTTCTATCTGACAGACATTCACCTCTCCTTCTCAGATACCAAATATCTTCATTTACCCGACATATAATACAATACAAAGAGACATGATTTTAAAGTAATGATCGAAAATTAAATACTAGATAACTATTAGTGTACAAAATAATAAAAAAATTAAAAAAATATTTAACCGTCATTTGTACTCTTATTATTTATTTATTTTTTAATTACTTATCTCTCAAATTCTACAAAGCATATCGTTGGAAAACAAGTCACTATATCTCAAGAATAACCTCAACCGTTATTGTGGGCTAAAGAATAGGTTCTGAGTTTAAAACATCTTAGGATTAATTAGCTTATTACCGTTTACTCATTTAGTATGAAACTGCTTTAAATAATTTCTCATAACTTTGTTTGAAGTCAGTAATTATAGTATCATATAATGTATAATTTTATATTCTTGTAGAGGACAATATGCCTATTTTTGAACAGAACAGTAAGAATTATATTCAAAAATTATAAGAATTAATTTGAGAATGTGGCGTTTGGAGGTTGGAATTAATTTCCCGTGGTATTTACACTCAATGTATATGATTTTATACGTTTCCTAAGTTTTTTGTTGTACCCACCTTAGGCGAAATATGAAATTTACTTAAAATTTATAAAAATTACTAGATTTATGTATTTAATTTAATTTTTTTTTTATTTAAATATTCAATCAAGTGTTGTTTTTATTACTTTACTTCAAATCACGACAATCAAAACACAATCGGATCAAACAAATCAAAGTTGTAGCCTGTAGGTAACAGTTACGTTTAGGAGCATAATTCCACAAAAACAAACCTAAAAATTAGGAAGTTCTGGTTTGTCTTTAAATTTTATAAATGTCATAATTTTGCAAAGATTAAAAATTGTACAATTAAGAAAATATAATATGTTGCCCAAGACGACCATTTATCAATTTTCATAGTTGTATAGATATAGATTATATCAATCAGCGTTCTTTATGTAAAATTAAAAATAGTACGGTAAGTATATGACAAAAAATACAAAATATAATATTTTTCTTTAATTAATAGACGGTTAGGTTATAGTGATCATAATGTATAAATAGGTAATTGTTTTTTTTCAGATTACGCACGTCGCTATTATAATGAATTGAAAAATCATTTAACAGCAGGTACGTTATTTTATAAGTTTAATAATTGAAGTTTAAAGGACAATTATAGTTATAAATAATACACAGTGAGTTTGAAAACAATCCCAAGGTGAATTCTGAAAATTAATTTTAAAATTGATGAAGTTCCGTTAAGTTGGAAGCCCTATAAAACAGAATTTCAAATTAATCAAATCTTCAAACAGATTAAATATACATTCTTATTTAGACTTAATTATGTACCATCCAAATGTAAATGAATATCTAAATTCATATCGTAACTAAACAATTATGTTGACGTTGAACAAAATATACATTTTGATAAATTAAAAATATCTTTAAGTCTCCAAAACATTTTATGATGAATATAATAGTAAATCAATAAGAATTAAAACGTCCTATCAAAAAAATGCAAGTATCTAAAAATCTAAATATTTTCTTCAAGTGGCCGGTTTTATTCAAACGTTATTATGTCTCTACATTTCTATTCTTTTTAGGTACTAATTGTTTATGTATTTCAATAGCCTGTAATTTATACCTCAATAATATTATTGACATACTTTCAAGTTGAGTGAAGCGATCCCATGTGACTTCTGGTTATAATCCACATAGAAATCTTATCTCAAAAGTCAAAAGCATTGCCTTTTTACATTGAATACGGTGGTGGGTTATTATGCATTTGGAAAAAAATTCCAAACAAACTGGTATAATATTATATTCTACTAAAGCGGTTTTATGTTTTACAATAATTTAAGTTCAATATAAAGAGACGTAGTCAGACGTTATCTCTATCAACAGAAAACTATTAAACACATTTTTTATTAAAATAATTTGTACATTTCATTTCAAAACTCATCATATTATCCAATATAAATTATACTTCTGGGTAGGTAACGGTTTTATGTATATAATAAGACCTCCGCTTACGCCTCTCTATTTAACTTGATTTATTCTAAAACGTGAAACTATTTTAGTAGAATACCAGAATTTTTTTCCCGTAGTCGGTGTTTATACTTTTTTCAAACACACTTTAAAGTATAAACTTTCTTAAAAACTAAAATACGTATTTCACTAGGAAGAATATATTACTGTGTTTGAATTCTAAATAAATTACTTATATTGATACTCTTCTTTTTTTTTTTATATATTTTATTATTATTATTATTATTATTATTATATACTATAATACAATACATAAAGGTCATGTTCTTGATCCACGGTCTTTTTGGGTGTTGTCTTACAGTAAGTAATATTAAAATTTTTAATTTCTTAAAAAAAATGATGATATTAAATATACGACGTTTTCCAACTAGTTTTTGTTAATTTCTTCAAAAATTTTGATTTATTGCTCGTCTCAGTAACACATTCAATATCAATATTTATCAATATCAATACTCAAGAATAAGTTAAGATTCTAAAACTTTCACAAAGAAAAAGAGTTTCAATTTAAATCGTTGACAAACTAAAAGAAAAATATTATAAACTAAAATTAATATAGTATAAATTTGTCTTTTTTATTTATTTAAGTTTTTGCTGGGTTATAAGAATGAACTAAAACCTCAAATGCTACTTTATGATCAATACCAAAACATGCTGACGTTTATTACAATTTTACGTAGATTCATACTCATAAATTTAAAAAGAAAATTGGGGAAAATGAAAATGTCGGAATTTTCAGTATATATTATCATGCCATATATATAGACATTAATCATAATTTATACCAATAAAAAGTCTTTATATTTTTACAGTCATAATCATGTAATATTTTATGATTCCAAAAGATTATTTAGTTTTATTGTGTTACGTCTTTATGCCATTAAAACATATCATTCGATTTGGATACCATTTAACAGTTTTTAAAAATGTCTTTATTAAATAATGATGTGTTAATTAAACAATGATGAATTCTCACCAATTTTAATCACAGAGGAATTGCAAAATAACTTTGGAGGTAATTATGAATAAATATTATTTGTTTTCCATCAACAACTTACGGAATAGGAAGTATTATTAACATAATTCATAAAATTGTTTTGTCTTGGTATGATGTGTAATATTTCAATTGACTTTTTACAAAGAATTGAATATTAACATAGTAATGCCATAATAAATTTAGTTCAATTTAATTAAATATTCTCAAAGTCTTAAAGGATTTTCACCTTATACACTATTATTGTGATGAAAGATTAAGGTAAAGAGGTTACTGGCTAAGAACACAATACACTAACAAAATTCAAGCGTTCCAAAAATATCTCACTTCGGCGGCTTTCCAACGCTCTGTTATATGTTTCCAATCAAACTCTTCATAATGATCTTCATATGAAAACCATTAATGAAGATTATATAATAACGCTTCCATAAACAGCTCCAAGACCATTCTAACCCTCTCATTAAAGACCTTACAATTCTTACACTTCCCGGAGATCCTACTCACCGACTAAAAAAGAAGTGGTGTCGCGACCTTTTACAAAATTCTTAACACATAGGTATTAAATAAAAAAAAATAAAAATAAAAATATATATACAAAAAAAAAAGTAATAATAATAAATTAGTCACTAGTGGGTGACTACTTAATCAAATCAATCATGTTATTTATTATATCTCTCATCATATAAATATATGGTAGTATAGATTATTGTATAGATTATTTTGTATAAAATAAAAAGAAAATAAAATCGTAGTCGCTACACTAAACAACTCTCATTTGATCTAGAATTTACTCCCGTTCATTTAATTTATTCATTCTTTTTTTTTTTTTTACATATATACTTTACTTGGTAAGATAAATTAAAGTTTAAATGTGTTTTGAGTAAAAATAATTGAAGTTTTTTGTAATTAAACATTGAAAAATTAAATAAATAAATAAAATATACTAATTTATTTATAAATTAACATAAAGCTTAGTTTAAGTTAGTCATTTACACAAGTTTTAAATTATTCTCATTATTCAATTTACGGTGAACAACTTTTATATTTTTTATGTAAATTCATATATTTATACAATGCTGTAAATCAATGTTGAATCAATGTATAAAAATATTAATATATTTTATAGAAGTACCTTATGAAGTTGTGAAACATGCATATTCAAAAGAAAGTATGTAAACTACATAAAATACTGTAAAATTAATTAAAAGTATTTAATTATTTTGTTCGGCTTATCTTTAAAAATAGTACATAATGAAATTAATTTGAAACATGACTGGACAGAAGGCATCTTAGGTTGATACGTTTTTGAGTATTTCTAATAATAAACTAAAGAATTAATATAGTAAAAAATGTAAAAATTTATTCATAAGAATTGAGTACCTTGTTTATTTTCTATGTATTTATGATAAGTGCGATAACTCCAATTATATTTTACTTACTTATAAGATAAGTTGTACCTAAATTTGAAACAAAAAACACTTAAACAAATTAAAATTATTTTTTTGTCGCTTGACACTCATTTAGGAATAAATTAATTGATGGAAAAACAAATCATACTATAAATCTAATAAAAAAACACCATTATAATATCGATTAACTAATATAATTATTTTGTTTTAATTTTTAAGTATTAATTGAGAACGATAAAAGTAAGTAACAACTAACTAGTTATGACAGTATTGTTGTAACTACCGTTATACAAATTTTTGTACATTATTACCTACATGATATTATAAATCATTGCTAAATAAGTATCATAAATTTATTAACAAAACATATAAAATAATAAATAATTAATACAGCGAATTGTTATAAACTCCTTTCTCTAATCAAAAGTAAAAGTTATATAACACTTAATTAAACAAACAAAATATGTTAACTATAATTGGATATAATTATATTTTTAATTCATTTTAAAATATTTTTGAACAGTTATTTTGTTACGTAGGCAGTAAACAAAGTTGTGAAATCAAGTATCTGGATTGAAATTGAATGATTAATTGAATCGGTCATTTTAATAACGACACAAGTCATAAAATTAAAATTTTTTTTTAAATGCCGCATAAATCTTACAAGTCAATAAATGGTTTTTACAGTGTTTTTAGTTTCCTGTAGGCAAGAATACTTAACTTCGCATATAACAATTATTAAATTTTACAAACATTTATTTTTGATAGTTGATGACTTCTGTTGTTTTTCAAATGATTGATTCGATAAGAAAAAAAAAAAATTATCATGCAATAACCCTCTATTATTATAAGTTTAAATCAATTTATATTATTTTTCAACTAAATGTTTATCTTTGGAATTTTTGAATTTCTTAGATTTTTAAAAAAAATGAGTAATTCTTAGAAAAAAAACAATAGAAAGACACGTTTCTATAAATGTCACGTCTTATAATCGAAAGAAAAAAAAACATTTATTTTAAAGTCCAGTAGCTCATTTCAGGATCACATTTTTGGGTGGGTCACTGAATTAATAATGTTCATTTTACGATAATGGTTAACCATGGATTTCTTTTTAAGATTACGATTCAGGTTGAGCCTAATAATATAATAACTCTGTGAATCACTACGGATTCCTTAAAATTTAAAATTATCTTTATAACAGTGATGTACTAAAGTTTCAAACAAAATATTTATACCAATATAAGAGATTCTCAAAATTCTCTAATGGTATTAAATATGTTACGTATTTTGTTTACGTTTAAAACTAGAATTTACTATTATTATTTTAAAAATACTACTTATTTTACTTTGTAGAAAGTGTTAAAAGTCTTTTAAACAAAATATAAATTTATACTAGGACATATTCAATTACTTAGAACAATCAGAATTTTTAATTTTAAGCAATTCATTGCATAGGAATGTCATAATATTTAGAACAAACCGGTGACCGTGACCAACATAAATTCCAATGCGTCTTCTATTCGAAAACAAAAAAATAATAATAACACTATATTGTAAAAACTATATTTTACTTAGAGTTTAAATATTATCAAATTTTGGTGATCCTTTATAACGTGATTTTTTTTTAGCGTAAGAGGTTTTCCTGCTTATAGGTTAAAGGGCTTAAATAGTCATGTTTTGAATTACAATAAAAATTTTTTGATATTTTAAAATGTTGCTACCATTTTATGATAAGTATAACAAACTATTTACTTACATTCTTTTGTATGGGTTTTGCTTCTTCACATAACGATGGCTCGTGATATGAAATATTCAACATTTAAAGCATATTGTTATATATATTCTTTAGGTGTCAAGTCTCAATACATGAAACACATTATTAAACATTTTAACGTAGATGGTAAGTATTCTGAAATAATAATACTTCTAACAATTGACATTTCCTAGAAAAATAATCAATATAATAATTGTTATACATTCAAATTATTCTCTCTCATATCATGAATATAATAAAATCACTTCAACAGAGTACTAATTTGTGATGATCATAATAATTCATTTTGTTCGTTTTATATATGATTAACGTATGTGAAATTTTGATTTATAAGTATATTTTTATGCGATGATATGAAAATATTAAAAAAAAAAAAAGATTGCGTACTGTGAAATAATACCAAGTCTAAAACAATTCTACCCAACAAAAATTTTATTTTGGTAGGAATGTCAGTTTTAACTTGTATAAGTAATGCTAAATTATTTTTTTTACTTATTTAAAAAAAATTATATTTAAAATTAAAAAATAAATGTACATTCGGCGTTTTTATTCTTTATATATTATTACAATGTTCATTTATTTTTGATATAGACGAAGGTGCAACGTTACATCCAAGAAATTTTTGTTTAAAGGAACAAGGTAATGTGAATGAATGTATCCTAAGTTTTTTTTACTATAAATGTACAAAAATTCTTAACATGAATTTAATTAGTGACCAGTAACTTGCTGTACCTACACAAAATCAATTTAATAAAAAAATTTCATTGACTTATAAATTGACATAATATGAAATAATAATGAATTGCATTTATTTGAACTCCCTTCAACAGTCGTTAATTTTTTTTCTGTGTATTGAATTTTTATATTAACTGCTTCCAACTTATATTGTGCCAATATTTGTTAAAATGTTAGGTTTGGTTAGGGTATCGTATCTAGTTGTCAGATCTGGATTGGATTAGAGATTTTATTGTTTTATCGAAACATTTAATTTTTTTTGAAAAATGTGGTTATTCACACTTTATAAAACTAGTGGGGAAAAAAAAATTAACAATAATACATTGAATCTTCAACTAGAATTAATATCAAATTCTATAATGCAAAACAGTTTTTTCTTAAAAAAATAACGCCTGAAACCACTATAAAAAAATCACCATACATTATTGGAAAAACATATGATACACAGATTATACAAGTCAAAATAAAAAAAATCTTTTCCGATACATTCATTGATAAAGTAACATAATAATAATATTTTTTACATTTTGTAATTTACAAAAAATATTTCTCATATTTCTAAAGCGGTGTTCTTTTGTCGAAGTGAGTTTCGTTTTGTATACAAATATAGATATTTTAAGTATGCAATGAATAAATACAATTTTCAATATCCAATACCATTGCATTGCACATAATATAATTACAAGTATAGGTTTTTCTAAATATGGAAATGCTAATACTTCACGATAGCTTCATAATAATGTTATTATAGTTCATAAAGAATAATTATATAATATAACTTTTAAAACTTTAAATTTAAAATTAAGTTATTTTTTGCTATGTGTTGGACATAAGCATTATTAATTTTTATATACTCCTATATTTTTTAAATCAAAAACATATAAAAGTTCAAATCTCTTAAGCCACACATTTTGACTATCGCATCAGATTGTATAGTCGTTTAATTTATGATGAATAGTATCATATTGTATAAGCTGACAAACATTAATCTTTTTGTATGGTAAAGAAATATAGGTACAAGTAACACGTAACATTATTATTTTCTTCACATCTAACAAACAGATATTATTCATTGAAAATATACATGTTTTCAAGAAATTTGAATACGTCGACTAGTGATTTATTTACATAAATTGATATTTTTCCTTTTCTTTTTACAGCTCAAATAGATTTAGTTTTTTCAAGTCAGTTTTATTTTTAAATTATATTGATTGGTAAAACTAATAACATATTTAGATAATTTATTGCGTTGTTTTTATTTTTGCAATCATCATTTATAACCAGTAGGCGTTATATTAAACTAAGTGTGACCTAATTCCCAAATTGAATTTTAATAAATTTCACCTTTGTTCTAGGATGTAGAACTCAGAATGATTGTTTGTACTACGCGATGTCATCATTAAGTAAGTTCAATAAAATTGATATCTAAGTTCACTAAAATGCCAAAATACAAATCACAACACTCATTTTCTTTTGTCTTTTGAGTTTTGACAAATAAATATGTACTCATGCATGCTCATATTTAATAAGCGTTTCGTCGCACGAAATCGTAGCCATTTTAAACAGTGTTTAACATTTAATTTTAAGTTTGATACCAAACCTGATCGAAAAAATTTTTAGAAAACTATTTTTATATATCAACCCCTTATTGACCGATGAGATAATAATTAATATTTACCTAACCGATGATTGGCTATAACATGCATTGGTGACAAGACTTATGGTTTAAAATCTTAGACAAATCATCAAATAAGATATTAAATTTCAATATTTTAAAAATTTTAACAAAAATACCGTATCAAATGAACGACAGCTGTATTAATGAAAAAAGAACAAGACTATTGAAAGTGTTTAAAAATAAATGTATACCTATAATACGATCAAACTATATTTATAGTTAAACTTATGTATAATAAGTTACAAACACTGGTCGATTAGTAGAAGATATTTACCTAATGTAGCTTAAGTTCTCAGAAAAAATATTATAAAAAAGTATACCTTGATGTACAAGAAAAATTTTATAATTTATCTGAAAACTCCTGGTTATTGAAGACTCCACAAAGTATAAAACAGTTTATTACTATTGCTATAATCATTACCTAGCTTTTATGTGCAACATTTCGTTTTCAATATAATTGTAATAATTTTATAATTTTTTTTTTCAGCTGAAAATTATTATTTATTAAATGATAATCGTAAGATTATAACTAACAATGATTTCGATTAAAATTTTAATCGGAAATTAAAGCTACTAAAATTTTGAAAGTGTGCTTTTGGCTTAGTGGGCGTTAAGTTTTGAGAATTTATTCTAATTATTATCAGATACAGTTAAGCGTAGTATATATTACTACATAAGCCAGCTTTCATAGGAACTACTGATATTATATTTTATATAATAATTAATTATAATTTTATGAATAAGTATTTGTAAACAAATTTAAGTTGTATAAAGATTATTTCTTGTTTATTATCTGCTAAGATTCCAATATACAAATTTTTGACTCTTTAATATTCAAAAAGTCATAAAAAAATAGGTTATTCACACAAAATAAATAATGACAAATATTATACAATGTTTACAAACATACACGTGTTCATTTATTTTGCGCAACAGATATAATCTAAACTTTTATTTTTAGCATGTGCAAAATCCTATTTTGAAGCATTAAGGCGCAGTTTAAACAATGGTACAACATATAATTTATTTAAATTGTTCAAATAAAAAGTTTGAGTAAAATTAATTAATATAAAAATAGTCAAGCGTGCCTAAAATTACTAATAATATCGTAATACTATAATTATTGTTGTAACAGTTCTCAAAACTAAACGTGTTGTAATGTCTAATTTCATTAATTAATTTTTACGATGGTTGTCTGCGGAAAAACTGTAAAATTCATGTGAGTGAAAGTCTTTCATATCACCATTGATTTGATTTATTTATAATGATCGTTTTCCACTTATATTTATGATGAAATATCGCAAAATTCAAAACTAAAAAGCAAAAACTCTAAAACCTAACAACAAAGAGTATCATTTATTACTTTGAAATCAATACTCTCTGTATGCAATAAATTTTGTTAATGTACTTCTGTTTCTTATAAAAAAAGAACACAGTAGTTATTTATTTGGCATTTGCTACTCCAAGTTTAAAAAGGCAACTGGTGTTGATGGTATCCCAGCAGAAATATTGAAGATTTTAGATGACAAAACGAAAAAATCTTTATTTAAATTAATTTCCAGCGCTTTTGAACACGGTAGTCTTCCCCCGGATTTCATCCAAAGTGAAACCATCACAATACCCAAAAAAGAAAACGCTACGGAATACTCAAATTATAGAACAATTAGTCTGCTCTCACACGCCTCCAAAATTCTCCTAAATATTGTTAAAAACAGACTGAAAAGAAGAATAGACGCTCATTTACACGAAGACAGACCAATTTGGATTTAAAAGTCAAAGAGGCACCAGAGAAGCAATCTTAGCATTGAGACAGATTTTAAAAAGAAGAATAGACGTAAATGAAGACACTTACCTGGCCTTTCTTGACCTTGAAAAGGCCTTTGACAAGGTGGATTGGAGTATCCTACTTGAAACATTAAGAAATGCGGGCATTGATTGGGAAGACAGGAGATTTATTCTTAATCTGTACAATTCTCAATCCACTTTAATAGATAACAACGGTTGTAAAAAAGAAGCGAATATCAGACACGGTGTTCGCCAAGGATGCCCCTTGTCTCCTATTCTGTTCAATCTGTTAATTGAAGTAGCAATAAATGAAGTAAAAGAAAACACTCTAGGCGTAATTATAAATGGTCAGCAAATCCACTCCATCCGTTTTGCAGATGACATAGCACTGCTCGCAAACTCCGAAGAAGACATGAACCAGATGCTTAACTACCTGGACTCAACCCTGAACAAATTCAAACTAAAGATTTACGCCAAGAAAACTAAAGCAATGGTAGTAAGTAAAAAGTATGATCAAAGCATGGCAGCCAACATCAAACTAAAAAACGATAGAAGAGAACAAGTACAAAAATTCTGTTATCTGGGAAGCTTGATCACTCAAGAAAATTCATCCAAAAAGGAAATAAAAAAAAGGATTGCCTTAGCCAAACAAGCTTTTGAGAAGAAAAAGGCCCTCCTAACTAATAAAAACTTGAGTATTAGAACAAGAAAGAAATTTATTAGTACGTACATCTAGAGTATACTGTTGTATGGATGTGAGACATGGACGATTGGGAAGTATGAAAGAGATAGACTTGAAGCAATGGAAATGTGGTTATGGCGAAGAATGACAAGAACAAGATGGATAGAGAGGAAAAGAAATGAGACAATACTAGAAGAAATAGGTGAAATAAGAAGCATGTGGACATCAATAATGAAGAGAAAAGTCAAACTAGTGGGACATCTGCTGAGACACAATGACTTCATCACCAACATGTTTGAAGGAAAAATAGCAGGCAAACGATCACAAGGACGTCCAAGAAAATCTTACTTTGAAGACCTGAATTATCTCATGGGCTGCTCCTCCTACCAACAACTGAAGAAAATGGCATGGGACAGACAAGAATGGTTACACCGACAAGGCGCTGCCTTTAGAAGCTGATGATAACTCCAAGTTTCAATTGTTTGTTTACATTGGAGTGCATACCCATTAAACCCAAACATAAAAAAATAGACTTCCAAACAAATAAAACAATCTAATACCTTGTACTTTCCTATTAGCTCTTGATGATTTATTTCAATAATCGAAAACTAGATTCTTGGCATTTTTTTTAGGTATACTTTACATTACATAGAATTTATTGTAACTGGCCGGTTCCAGAATTTTTATGGACCGCACAGATAATTATAAGCTGGCACAAAACAAAACAGTATCAATGGAAAATGAAATGCTATTTCGTTTATTTTTATTATCTAGAAAGATTTTTACGAACCATAGAAGATCCATTGACATTCTTTCAACGTGTTTACTGTAAGTGATGAATGAAGAATTAATTTTGTTTTTACAAAAACTGATCTTAACAAAATAATTAAAAACTGCTTAAAATAAACTATACAGTACAGGTACACCATACAATTAATTAACATATAAAGTTAATTTAATACTTTCATATAAACGAAAACAAACCATGAATTCTATATAAATAAAAAATAATGTTAACGTCATGTTGTTATAGTGAAACAAATGTAATATTGGTTTTTTTAATTTTACCACAATATTTTTTAACTGAATAAAAAACTCTTCATAAAAAATTACCTTGGTATAGATTCGCAAACATTATTTGAATTCAAGATCTCTACTCAAAATTTTATTTAAACTGAAATATATTATTTATTTTAAAATAAAAAGTTAATTTTCTGTTGTAAAACAATATATTAATCAAGTTTTTAATTTATTTATAGGCTATTCTTTGAATACAAACATTGTGTCTAAAACTTTAAAAAAATTATAATTATCTGTGAGACACTTTAGTACTTTTTGTACATTGTCTTTTTTCACTATAGTTTACCCTAATGTCCTACATATTTTGTTCAAACGGATTACTTATAAACCAACTATTATCGGAATACAATTATCATTATCTTCTACGGACAAAACTGCTAAGTATTTTGTGAAAGCTCGAAAAATCGTGTTTTCACATTTTTCATTTGATTTTTAATAAATATAGGTATTTGAATATCAATCAATTGTGTAAACCCTTTAAACGTAGCAACACATCTCATACAGTTTATCACAGTCATTCTTCTCCTTGAAATTAAACACGATAGGTACTTATGCTTCATCGTATGATCAATATCAATCAAAATAAAAGAAGTCAAATATATTATGCCATTACAGTTATACTATAAATTAATATTCTTATGTAGATATGTCGAATAATGAATACATTCGTACTAGAGCGGTCGGTAAATTATTATTTTCTATTATAAATTAGGGCATTGTAGATACAATATGTAAGTAGCTCTGAATAAACCTTACCTGATAACAAATGAAGTAACGAAAGTTAGTATAACAAACCCGGAAAAACAATTTTAACCAATAGAATGCTGATTATTTCCAATGACATTGAAATTAATGGTTTTCTCTTAAGGTTTTTCTTAACCCTCTTTTTCTAAGCAACCATTGTAAAGAATTTTGTGAAAATCGATGGAAAACTGAGGCCTGTTAAGCATGAACTGACGGACGGGTGGGCTGACAAACTCAGACAATAAATTATTGATTATAAGTGCTATGTTATAATTATAATTTTTCACTGAATTTTAACATAAAAATTAGTACAGTACAATGATCGTTATTTTGTCTGATTTGTTTTGGTAAAGATGTTCCAAGTATTAAAAATTAAGATGGTTAGGTAAGGAAACAATGATGGAAAACGTAAAAATAAAATAGTTTTTTCGTTTTGCTCAGAATCGAAAACAAACGCATTGATGACCATTAATTTTATAATATTTTATGTTTATAATCAAATATCAATTTCAAATACATAAAGTCTGTTGTGGTTTGAAAATTAATATACAATAAGGGATTATTGAATTCCATACGTGATAAAGTTCAATTGTTAAAATCATCATGGTTGAACGCATATTTTACATCATAAGTCATAATTTAGGTGATTTCCTTAAAAATTATGAATAATTAATGAATCATCATTGAAATTCACTTAAAACTCATAATTTCACATCATTGGATCTTTATTTTTGTCTAAAAACTTTATCAGCATGAACGACCCTTTCTATGGAAATATTCCGAATGAAACCAAATTATTCCTATTGTGATTGATCTAGATATTCAGACACATAAGATTATATTTTTAAGAAATAAAAGCCTCGGCAGTTACCGAGTCAACGTAACGAATAAGTTGTTAACTTAACGTTAATAAGTTGTTTTTATTAAATCATTGCTTTTACGAATTTGTTAACAGATGTTGCTCGTAAGTTAAATTTTTAATTAACATTGTTCATTGTTAATAACGTAATATCTCTTAACGTGATATAACACAGTAAATGATGAATAAATAATTAAATCACATTTACTCTACTGATGTTTGACAGCTATTTTTCTGACAAAGGAGTGTATATATTAGATATTAGATTTTAAAATTTTCTGTTAACACATATAAATTAAATCGTCATTTAAATTTTTTGTCACAGTTGAAATCTTGCGCGATGTTGAAAGTAATTAAAAATTGATTTTTTTATAATAATTAAAAGAGGTAGTGAGTAATTTATGTATACTCAATCAATGTGTTTTACAGAACGACTTTCTCTAAATGGTTCATCTGATTTAAAATGCTGATATATTATAGTTTTTAAGGTTTTAAATAAAATTATGAAACATCAAATAAAAGACAATTTTAGTCATTAGATTATTTAGTTTGTTATCATTTACCTATAACCAATGAAATAATAAATTGCTTATAGTTTCCCTTGTTTATGCAAACTAATTGGAAGATAGTCACGTATTATTCAAACTATTACTATTTTTGTGTGTTGGGGAAGTCAAAACTATGGGAAAAAATTATTTAAAATTGAAAAATAGTTTATATAATACGTCATAAGTAATATGGTGCGAAATTTTTTAGTGGAAAACTGTAAATACACACACTAATGTATCATGCTAATAATATTATACATACCTACTTAAATTCAGTTGGTCCACGACTGTTTTATTATTGATATGGGTAATTTTATAATTTTATAATTGATAACCGGTATCTTTTAGCTGACTTCAAAATATTTTTTGTTTTATTTGAATAAAAAATTTTAAAATTGATACCTATAAAATATAAAAATATATTATTGTGTCTACCTAAAATAGACGGGCAAAGTTTGTAGAACAATAAATGTTTTGATCGTCAAACCTCATGTCATGTTATACCTGTATGTTACATTTATCAATATGATATTCCATTAAACTCTTTTAGACAAATTAGAACTTGTAACAAAAGTATATAATGAAGAAAGTATGTATGCCATTTAATATACTATACCAGAGGTATTCAAACTTTTTTATCCCACGGCTCCTTTGAGTCTTCACGAATTGTTGACGGCTCCCAAATAATAAAAAAATCAATGTTCATATGAATATAATTTATATTTCTATAACATTATAGAAACGATAACACTCACGCGACAAATTAAAACTATATTTAGCAAATGACTATTGTAGACTATTCAACGTTTCCCAACCGGTGGGCCTCAATAAACGTTTTTCGTAAAAATATATACATATTGGTTTTCAGTTATAGGATGCGGCTCCCTTCGACAACACCCGCGACGCCCCTGGGAGCCGCGACGCACAGTTTGAATACCTCCGTACTATACATTTAATGATAACCATAATGCCACCTAGTTTTTACTAAGTACCCTACCTTTTACGTTTATCTATTACTGCAAAACGGTTTATTTTTCATACTTGCAACAACGAGCAACCGTTTCACGCATGTACATTTTAAACTTATTTGAAACAATGAATTGTAGATCACAGTGCGTGATTATTGACCTTGTGTCTGAAATATTTTGAAAACCTAGATATGAACCATATGTGTATAATTATGATAGGTATCTACTATTGACCAGCTAGGTCTAGACTCTAAATCAATAAAAGAAAAAATACATCGTCTTGCTTCATGTTGAATGTACATTCCAGGTTGAACAAAATTCAGTCCTTTTAAAACAACTTAAACACTATGTTAGCGCTATACAATTGTGCATGAAAATAACACAAAATACAATATGATTTCTTAAACACTATTTTACCTAATTTCATAGCTTTTGAAATAGCAGATAATAGTAAGTATTTTTTTTCAATTACATAGTTAGTAGTTACATATTGTATTCAACAAAAACAATGACTAGTAGATTTTTCGTTAGCTGAACAAATGAACCAACCTACTTTAAACTTAAATGGGTTGATCAACATATTATAATATAAATGATGCTTTTTTAACTTTTAACGTATATCGGAGGATTACAGTGTGAGAAATTTGTAAACTTTTTCGCACGGTAGTTGCTCAAATCGATAAATATTTTATCAATTCCGTCCATGAATGATTCACATTATTTTTTCTCCTTAGGAACCAAAAACTCAAAAACTACCAACTAGGTACCTAAGCCGATTTTAACACAAACTTCTGATGTTGTTCTTTAAGAAACACAAAATACGTTTTATAGCGAATAACATTGAAACCTCTAAGATGATAACAATTATTGTTAATCAACTATTAATTATTTGTTTCATAGAAATTTCGAAAAATCAACCCTTAAAATAGAAAAACAATATTTGTATGGTTGGACTCTCTCAAAACCATAAAAGGCTTTTTACATATGTTTCCGAAATTCTACCGTTAAGACCCACCGTCTGGCATATACCAAAAGGGCACAACTTACTGAATCTTATATTATTATAGACTTCTTTACAATTACCCATACAATTCTTTAAGATACTATGATATGAATGAATGTCCATTATATTTTTTTAGGTATCTATCAACTTTATGTGCGTCACATTTGTCAGAAGTGTAGAGCACATGGTATGTGTTCTGACTTAATTTTTTGTTATTACTAAAGGCTATATAAAACTCTAATATATAGTTCTGTAAATAGTATGTTATGTATAGTCTAATTATAGTTCTACTTACAATAACATTAACTAAATTGCACAATATACAGTACACTGTTATAGCATAATATCAAAACCTTTTTATTACAGTTATACTGGAAATCATAATCATAGGTTTTCAAGAGATTGGATGAAACGCAATATCGTCATTAGATAAATTGATTAAGATTACAAATTATAATTTAAAATATCTTTTTCTTCATCTTCAACTTCCTCCATCTGCTTGTGGTCAAATCTTCTTCACTCCTTTGCTTAACTTATAATCTGAAGTCCAGTACCTATGCAGAATGAAAGGTTAAAAAAAAAATAGAAAAATAAAAAGTTTAATAATCAAAAGAAAAAACAATCATTGAAACAAATTTGTTACACAACTAGTGTTTATATTATATAGTTTATTTAAGTAAAATAACCCCATCTATTGATAACATTCAAAGATTAAAAATAATCATTACATATGAAAGATTTTTACAAAACATCATTAGTTTTTTTTTTTTGCTTGTAGACTTTCAGACAATTGGAAACTATAGTCCAGAAAATTACTGTCTTGAAGTGCGAAGTACAATAAATTTGAATAATATTACTTAAAAAAAATAATCAAACATTGTTATTATACACAAAAGTATAAGTATAATGTTTGTGTGTTCGTATTAAAAATGTATTGTAATTTTATACCAAATAAACTCTATCATGTAATAAAAACTATGTACTATTGTAATATTGTATCAGTGTTATAATCTATTAAATGGCCTTTTATCCTATTATCTTCTTTAATAATCTTACTACCGTTTCCAGCTGTTTGGAATTGTTTCATCTCTGATTCCAAGCTCTTCACATTGCAACCATAAACGTATCTTACTCGTAACATCTTACTTTACCTACACACATTAACTATATATTAGGCCTTTATTTACCTCCTTATTCTTCAGACACCAATTCTGTAACTTTTTTAACCATATTGTACAAAATTGAACTATCATGGAAGTTAAAAGGAATTAAATGGGAAAAGGAAGAAAAAGTGAAAAACTGTTGTATCTAATTGGTTAGATATTTTTGAAACTTGGCATACACACTCTGTACAGTGTACATGGTGTAAAAATATTAAAAGGCCTTTCGCCGCGTTTTTCAAAATTTATCCCGTAATGTTGTTAAAATGGATAAACATTTGGGGGTATAGTTAAAAATAAAAAAAAAGGTTTTTCTGTCAGTTTTTTAAAACCTGGCATACACCTCTATAAAACAAATAAATAAAGTTTTTTTCTTACATTTTTTAAAATTACATTCATACAGGGGGTGAAAATTGGGATGAGGTAAAAAAAAAAAGAGTGTTGAATAAAAATCTAAAATTGATCTTAAAAAATTTAATTGATCGAAAATAGCAATTATTAATATGTGAACCACACATGGGCAAGTTGGAATACACGGACAACCTTGGGTAACAAAAACTACCATGCAGATATATAAAAGAAATCGTAGATTTTCAATGATTCTCAACGTAATTGAAACTTTACAGTCACTCAAACAACACTTAAATGTAAGTTAAATATCAGAAACAAAAAACCTATAGATTGTTTTGTGTTCTATTTTTTTTTTTTTTATTAGTCACATTCATTTAAGATATCCTATAGAAATGAATATTGTTTCATTGATCCAAAATAAAAGATCTGTTTTCAAAATAAAAATAAATATTGTTTTAATAAGCCTTGATCGACGAAAAACTGTATATATTGCAGTTAAAACCCAAAATCCGTCAAAACTAGTTTAAATAGTCAAAACTAGTTGTCACAAATCCATTTAGTCATTTCTGGTTTTACATTATTTTTATTTAGTTAGAACTAGTTGTGTCTAAAATATATTGGTCAAAATTAGAATTATCTAGTGAAAATCCGTAACGTTTATATTGATAGATTAAACTAGTTTTAACTAGAGAAATGTAGAAATAAGTACTATAATAACACATGGATAAGCATCAACATTATCCTTTTCAGATACACACTATTGTATACAAGGCTCTTTTGAGTATGGATAATAATAATTATTGGTGAAGATATTTCATAACTCTGTTTTGATTTTTGGAAAAAAATTGATGGATTTCTTTTTTAATGAGATATCAAATTATTTTTTGCATAAAATACTAATTTCAAATCTTAGATACTAAAGTTTGAGTAATTACGAATTTTTTCATAAAATTAATCCACTGATATGACAATATAATACTTTTGTATCATGTTGTTATATATCACCAATATTTGTTAATTTTTTGACGTTTAAATAAAATTAAGTTATACTCATAAGTTTTATTTTAAAGTCCATAATTTTTTGATTATTTTAGAATTGTAAAAGATATTCGTTGTCCTTTTATAAATTTTATAAATAATTTAAGAAAATCGTACGCATCCTACGTATCGATCTAATTCTTTAGTAATACATTTTCAAAAATTGTTTTATGTCAGAAATTATTGGTTGAACATATTTTCACTATTTGTATTGTAACCATATTTTTCTGATGTCGAATCTGTTAACTCGCTATTTAATTATTTCTCATATACAATGGAAACTACGAGTTAACCCATTGTCTTAGGTTGGTTTCTTTTTTAACGAGCAAGTAAACGTATAAAACTCATAAATATTTTACGTTTTTTTTGTACCCAACTGATTTTCTTTTTCCAAATTTAACTCTTTGAATTTTTTAGTTTTTTTAAAAAAAAATTATGTTTTTGAACTCTATAACTTGTGTCCTAGTCATTGTAATTTTTGGGACGGCAAACGTCACCTGCAATAGTAAATACGATACATTTATAATAATTTGTTTAATCTATTCTATACATCTTTAACTACCTATTAAATACAATTAAATGTGATGCATAGCAACCAAATTATTTTGGTTTTATAAAATGATGTAATTTTTTTCGATGATATTATTTCTATGGTTTATGAAGCTATTATTGCTCCTTATTAAGTCCATTGTGTTAAACACGTAGGTTCATTTACAAGAACTTGATGCCATACCGACCTAACGAATACGGACATCGTAAATTAGTTAATCACTTCCATGTAAAATATGTCAAAACTCAAATCAAAATTCATCGTACAGTAGTATTTAAACCAATTAATAATCGTGTTTGATTAGGTATGTTATACCTTCAATATGTTACAGATTAACCCCCGATTCAAAGAAATAAAACAGAAAAACTAAAATTCTTGTACATGGAATCCGGATCAACGAATGTAATTTAACAATAAAGCAACCCTGTCTATTTTTTGTTTCAGGAGTTGAGGAATGTATAAGTAACTAATTCTTTTTTTTTCTTTCTTTACTGTTGTCCATCATAAATATTTATAACTATCAATTGTATTTATTTTGACACAATTCGCATAGACTTTACTCTTGAGAAATCCATCAGATTTATTAGATTTAAGAAGTTAATTAAAAATTAATTGATGTACAAATGTTTTAATCATATTTATATAATCAGGCATATAAATATATGCATATAATATCATTTAAAATTTTTGTTTCGTGTCCAAGGCAATGCGGTCACGATTAACAAATATGTTAAGAAAATATTTTACTGGTAGGTATCTGGTACAGTTTGGTACCTAAAGAAAATCATTGGTCATAAATATTTGAATTTGTACTTTATAAAAATGTACCTACTGAATAATAATAGACGGAAAAAATATCTCACTTATTCAATTTTGCAGACGTTAAATTTAAAAAAAAAACCTCCAATCTAGCCAATAACGATGCCAATATAAAAATAATGCACATCCATGCTATGGATATTATGTACCACAAAAATTACGACATTTAAAGCTGTGAATTGAATTCCGTAATTTGTAAATTTATGGGAATCTGCATAGAAAAAAATACAAACGACGGGGGCCAATCGCACGTAGATCCCCAATCCAGTCCGATCTAATCTGAACCGATCGTGAACAGTAATTATTGTGGATAAGGTTTTATAATTTTTAAATAAGTATATGATTTAAGAAAAAAAATTTAAAAACGTAGTTTAAATGTACGCTCGACAATCCTAAAACGAGTTATTTACAAACGTCAAAAGTAAATAATCTTAAATGATCATATATATATATATATATATATATATATATAGGTAATATCTATAGAGCCATTACGTCGGTAAAGCAAACCAACACCTGTTTCACGAACCAATAGTAGGACAGTAGACGCTTATGCGTACAGGATTATGTCAATATTGACAAAATTATGTAATAATATTTTTCAAACACATGCTAAATACGTATACACATTGGTACCTATTTACATTGTGATATAGATTGAATTTTAGAATTAAGCAAAGTATTACGTATTAATAAAAATTAAAATTAAAAACTTCACATTATAAGTTAACTTTAGGAATCATCGGTGACACCTACTAACATAGTAGGTATATTAACTTGAGAAACGTAAAATTGTTGTAATTGTTGATCTATGTGTATAATATTATTGGAGGAGAAAATTCGTAGATTTGAAAGGGTAGCCCCACAGCCACTCAATTACATCTCTAACTACGTTTTTATGCATTACGATCAAGAAAAACTGGTTTATTATCCAACAATTCGTTGAAATATCATTTTATACCTACTCAATATGAGTATTTAAAAAAGTTTTAAGTTTTATTTCTATTCGCTCCATCTTTTAATTAGATGAAATAATTTTCTTAAATTGAAACTATATATATATATGAAGTCTTCGAGAGTCTAGAAATTGACTTCTTGGGTTATTTTATTCCTGCGTTACTTATTGTTCATTTTGGTATTAACCTAATTTTCTAGAAATTTACATGGCACTTATTCCTTTTAATGTTGGGTAAAAGAGTCAATAAATTTGTTAAATATTTATTGATGATGATGGTTTTTTTTTTTTTTTTTGTAGGTACCTAGCACATAAAAATAGTAGTTTTTGTGAATTTTTCGTTGATGTATTGATTCGAAAAAATGATCATCAGTGTTTTTTTTTTTTTAAACGAGGCAAAATAAATATATATTTTAAAATATGGAATAAAGAAAACTTTAACTTCTCTTACGTTAAGCTTAAAAATTGTCAAATTGTATGAATATAATAAAGAACAGTACCTACATATTTGTATTTTATTCGATAACATGTGAAAATTTTAATAAATTTGAGTAATTTATGGAAGAGCGGTTACTTTAAACAAATAATAATTGAAATGCAAGAACATTCAAAAGCCATATAAATTTAAATTTAATTTACTAAGTGTCCAAATTTTTTTCTGGTATTTTTTTGGTAGGTAAGTACAAAAGAATACTAAAGAACTAAGATAGGTAGGTACCTCCTAAAATCCAAAATGGGAATTTTTTTCAAAAGAAATATAGAACAGCTAGTTATACAGTATACTAATTACTATTCTATAAGAGGAAATTAAATATTAGTTATAAGTGTTTAGTCACAAAGGGCCTCAAAAATGTTAGAATCTGAGTGTAGCAAAGAATGTATTGGTTCTCACAAAATGTGTTTTTTTTTTTTTTATAACTATGAAACTATAACTCCTTCAATAATGCTTAGATCTTAACATTAAGTTCTGGTTTCTGATAGCTTTTCTTTGTCGCAACGGTATATTGATAGGGGGTCATAGATTTAAGCGTAAAAAATTGAAAATGTTAAAATTAAAAAACTTAGCACAAGTTAAGAATAAAACGTTAAAAATAAAGGCGAATATACGTTTGTATATTAAATATTTTTTTTTTTTTCAATGAATAACAGATCAAATACATCATGTTTATGGCGGTTAGTATGGTTTTGACTAAATTTTAAATACCTACTAGATTTTAAAGTTATTGATATATTTAACTGGTCCAAAATACTCATCAGAAGCCTAACCAAGATGGATATTTTTGTGACGATATTTCATAAAATTGTAATAAAATTCAATTTTTATCAGAACATCAAACCATACATGAATATGCAAAATACGCAATGCAACATTTTAGTGAGTTGGATAAAGTTATTAACTGTTATTATTAATTTGGCAGTTACACTCCGCTATAGTAATAAATTTTACAAAAAAATTTTTTTCTGCAACTATCCATATAAATGTTACTTGTTCAAATTTAATTAATTGCATTCTTCGTCTCTTTTTCCATCTACTCCGAGCATTCCCTAGTCTTTATTCTTTATACCACAAACATTCACAATTGCTTCCCAGATACCAAATATTTGTATTTACCATTGATATAATACAAAACAAAATGACATTATTTCCAAATTATGATTGAAGATTAGAGACTAGGTATTTAAATATACAAAATTAAAAAAAAAGACATAAAAATAAATTGTCATTTATATGCTTATTATTTATTGATTTTTTTTTCAAAAATTACTTATCACTTAATCCCCCAAAACATATTATTTGAAAACAAGTCATCACATCTCAAGAATAACCTTACCGTCATTATGGTCTAAAAACTAGTTTCTGAATTCAAAATATTTTAGGTTTATATAGCTGATTACAATTTACACATTTAGCAAAAAACACGTTTAAATAATATATTTACCTTGCTTGAAGTCAATAATTAAGTAAAGTATCATATATTGTATAATTTTATATTCTTGTAGAAGACGATATGAATATACTTCAACAGAACGGTAAGAATTTAATTCAAAAGTTATACAAATTGACCAGGGATTGTAACGTTATGGGAATTTGAATTAATTTCCTGTAGTGTTCATTACACTTAAAGAATACGAGATTATCCGTTTCCTATTTCCGGCAAAACTTTTGATTTGACGCTGTAAAAAATATTTTGAAAACTGATTAGAATTTCTAATGAATCCTAATATCGTAAACAAATTTACTTTATTTTGGATGTTATACTCAAAAATTGTACTTGGTATTCAAAAATTAAAAAAAAAAAAAATGTTGTAAAACAATGTTAGTTTTTTTCGGTAAAATTTTGTCAAAAAGTGAAATCCGTTGGAAAAGCTTCATCCAAAAGAAATCATGACATTTTAAAATCTATTTCCGGAAGATTCATTTCATCATTTAATTCATTGGTTCTAAAATAAACCGATGAAACTTTTATGTTTTGCATGCGTAATAGACAAACTACTGAGATAGAAAATCGATGGTTCAAATTCCCCTTTATACATTTATTGAAGAGTTGCATTTCAATATGATAGTATAATAGGCAAATATTATCACTTTGTATGGATAATTTTTTCAATAAAAAGAACCAAATAATTGAAACACTTCGTTGTACATTATATGATTATTTGAAATTAAAATAAAACGTATGTAACTTATTAATTTTTATATTTCCGCAATATTAATCAAAGAGAAACAATTATTGTGGTATTTACATTTTAATGATAGTTCAAACCCTGAAATGATTTTTAGTACCTTAAATTTATACATTAATTAAGTTTTTTTTTTTTTTCTAATAAATTTATGGTTTCTATGATGATTGCGTAGCAGATTCATAGTGAAATAAATAAAATTATTTTTATATAAGAACACTTTTATACGTACGGAAGATTTGATTTTCAAAAGCTTATTTCTTAATTTCATAACGGATGAGTGAAATTATCCTTTTTTTTCTTCTTCTTCGCCTTTCTCCCAACTATTTGTGGTCGAACTGAAATCCTACTAAAAAATTAAACAGTATTAATATTAAGATATTGTTATAAATTATGAAATAAAAATATAATATTTACAATAAATGAATAATAAATATGGATAGGTAATAAATAACATTTAAAGTTCAAAACTATATCGTTTTTTAACAATTGTTTTTTATATATTTTGACGTTTTCACATTTAAGGACTGACTTTTTCGAATATTTTTGATTGGTCTTCATCAAAATTTATTTTTTTAGTGTATCACAATCAATAAACATAAATACTCCACAAAAAAATGACTATTTTCATTTACTATTTGATCAAGTACTAAACGGACATAAACTTGAAAACGATTTTATATTGGATGGGACTTTGAACTTTTAATTATTTACGCTATGTTTACGTATGAACAATATATAACAGTATTCTATTATAGTATTTTATATTCAATTTTCTCATAAATCCAATTTATTTGATTCTTGTTTTACACATTCAATTACAATATAGCGTTATATATCTTTAATATTTTAAAACTGTTTTGTTTGACTTTGAGGGATGACACGAAAAAATGTATTTTTTTTTTTTTCATTTTTTTGCTTTTTCCAGAAACATACATTTTCTGTTGTACCTATAACCTACCTTATTGGACAGTCTTAAGAATATCTGAAATTCACTAAAAATTTATAAAAAAAATTACTAAATCTATTTATTCCATTTGTTTTTATTGAAGTATTCAATTGTGTGTTGAATAAAATAGTTGCGATTTTATTTATGTGAAAATAATTACCAACAGTTAAAGTTGATATAATTAAAACAATTATTGCATTTTCAACAATAAAAACACGTTAGTGTTAAACAAATAAATGTTTAAGGTAATCTATAATATTTGCAAACATCATTCCACGAAAACAAACCTGAAAATTACAAGTTTTGTGTTTGGCGTTTAAATTGACAACAGCAATAATTTTGCAAAGATTAAAACAAATAGGAAAATAATATGTTGCCAAAGACGAATCATTCATCGGTTTATAAAAATGTTTACATATTTATTATTTCATTCAGCATATAAAAAAATATATGTAAAATAAAAATGTTTACCGTTTAGGTATCACAAAAAAAATAGATATTTAATATTTTTCGTTTAATTAGTAGACATTTTATTGTACTCATAATTTATAAATAGTTGTGTTTTGCAGGTTACGCACGTCACTATTATTATGAATTGAAAAATCACTTAACAGCAGGTACGTTATTTAATAAGTTTAATGACTGAAGTTGTAAGAACAGTAATATTTATTAACAATACAGGGTGAGTTTAAAAGGAGTCCCAAGGTGGATTCTGAAAAATGATTTTTAAATTGCCGAAACTCCGCAAATCTTGAACCCAAAAACATAGTTTTATAAAAATTTCAATTAAAAAAAAACTTAACTCAGATTTAATATTTATTCTTAGTTATACCTAATAATGTACCGTCCAGATGTTAATAAATGTCAAAATGCATATCGTAACTAAACAACCATTTTGAAAATGAATAATTTATGCAAATTGCTGAATAAAAAATTAGATGTCGTTAGATTCGTTATCAGCACACGAGTATTATAGGTTAGTTTTAAAAAAAATCAAATTAAGTTCACAGTATTAATTAGTTATAATAATTTTTATTCTGATCGTCTGAACTAAATAAAATATGCAATGCCGGTAACGGTAACATGAGTTGCCTATCATACACCATTTAAGGATAATTTTAATATCTCCTATATCGTAAAAGACCGATTTCAACCAATGAGGTGTTTGTTAGGGTCTTGCGAACGTTTTGTGTTATAGGCTAGTAATAAAAACCACCCCTTACACGGGAACTACTCTTGCTCTAAAAAAATTTTGAAATTTCAATAGGCTAATTTGTTTTTATTAAAATAAAGAAATTTAAAATAAAAATAATTTTTAAAAAAACTGAAGACCTACTACGGGGAAAAAAATAAGAAGCTTGTATGCTTCTATATTCTACTAAAATAATATTGGGTACTAATATATAATAGTATAATAGTATAGTACTAATATATGTGTACTATGGTAATTTAGAATAAATCAAGTTCAGTCGAGAAATATAATTGGACTTTGCCGTAATCAACGTAATATATGTACTAATAAACATTATTTTAATCAAGTTATTCGTATACCTAATTTCAAAACTTAAAATACATAACATAAATTATAAAAAATATTTCTAGGTAAACATTTTTCGTATACAATACATCAACCTACGTTGCTCTATTGAACTTGATTTATTGTAAAATATGAAACCATTTTAGTTATATATAATTATACAAGCTGGTTTTGTATTTCTTTCCCGTAGCTGGTTTTAAGTTTTTATAAAACTTATTTTTTTTATTTAAAAAAATACAATTTTGAATATAAACTTTCTTCAGAACTAATATACTAGTATACATATCTCACTAGGAAGGACATAAATTTGTATTTAAATTGTACACAAATTTTGTACAAATTTATTTTTTCTTTTCTAAATTATCATATACCTTTAAAATAAAGGTCAAGTTCTCGATCCACGGTCTTTTTGGGTCTTGTCGTCTGGTAAGTCATATTATTATTTTTAATTTCTCAGAGAAAATGATAATAATAATCACATGACGTTTGTCACTTTGTGTTTTGCTATTTTCTTCCAAAATATTACCTATTCCATTGCTTGTCTGAGTCGCAAATTCAATATCAATATTTATCAATATTAACACACAAGAATAAGTTAAGATTCCGAAATCTCATAAAGAAACACTGTTTCAACTTAAATCATTGATAATCTATTAGAAAATAATTATAAATTAAAATGAATAAAAATAAATTTATCATTCTTATTTATTCAAGTTTCTACTAAGTTATAAGAATGAACTATTCCTCAAATACTACTTTCTGATCAATATTAAAACATGCCGGCGTTGATTACTATTTAACGTTGGTTCCTACTCAAAAATATCAAAAAAATTTGGGAAAATATAAATGTCGGCGTTTTCCATGTATTATTACATATATGATAATATAATTATATTATAATCATGATTTTTGTAGGTAGTCATTAAAGGAATTAAATTGATTCCAATTAACAGCTATTCATCATTCTATGTTAATATGCTTGTAATATTTTATGACTCCAAAAGTGTTTTTAATAAAAAATAATCATTGTGTTACTAAATTGTATGCTGTTAAATCATATCATTCGATTGGTGAATATATTTTTTTAACCATTTGTTAGCAAATTTAAAACATTTTTTTATAATATTACTAAAAAACTAATGAATTCTCTCCAATTTCAATCACAGAGAATTTAAAAAGGACTTTTGGAGGTAATTATAAACAAATATTTAATGTTTTCCATGAATAACATACAGAATTGTAAGTATTATCAATATAATTGATAAAATAGTCTTGTTTTGATATGATCTGTAATATTCTCATTGCCTATTTACAAAGGATTAAATTATTACCATATCAATGTAGTAATAAATTTTGTTCAACTCCATTAATTATTATCAAAATCTTGAAAAATTACCCGACGTGTACAATTGTAAAGTAATTAAAGAGTAAGGTTTAGAGGTTACTGGTTTATAAGGACTTCACTTTTGTGAAATTGACACTTAAATCGTAAGTTCTACTCTTAACAATTCCTCATATTACCAAGAATTTACTTCCATTCATTCATTCCTTTTTTTTATTATACACCATTTCTTTCTTTTTATTCTTAAAATTTATTCCCTCCCCTTTTTTTCTCTATAAATTATCAGCGTGATCAAGAAAGGTATTATTTTATTGTTATTGTTGTTTTGATGTGATGTATGACTTTTTTTAACGTTTTTTTTGTCAACAACTTTTTAGTAAGATAAAAAGCTCAGATTTTTAAAGAGAATATATCTAATAAAAGGTATATTGTCTCCAGTAAACTTTGAATTCAGCTATTTTTTGAAATTTTGAGTACTTTTTGAGTTAAACTCTAAAAACCAAACAAATTGGGAATTTTTTAGAATTTTACGGCGGTAAGTTTGAGTTTTAAGATTTTTGGTAAAGTTTTCGTACAGAGGAACGCTTTAATTTTCAAAGTCAATACTTCTAATAAATGGTAAATGATCTTTTGTGGAACTTTAAGTGCTCTAAATTAAAAAGTTTAAATAAAAAAGCTAAGAGAAAATTAAGAAAAAACGTTAAAAATTACGGCGTACGTGTTTTTTGACATAATCGATGTATTTTATTGGCCGTAATTTCCAAAACAACTGACGGAATTAGATGAAATATTTGCACAATATTTAAGTGAGTTAAATACAAGTTTGCTATAAGTTTCAAGTAATTTCAAAAATTGTTGAGCTAAGTAAAAATTTAAAAATTTTCCAAAATTTCTATTTTTTTTTTTTTTTTTTTTTTTTTGTGGTTTTTGTGCAATAAAAAATTTAATTTTGTACACAGAGTTTTGAAACTTTAACACTGAATTCAAGGTTGATAACATGTAAATACATATACTACTAAAAAATTTCGAAGATTTATAGGTAGTCACAATTTTTTTTAAATTGTTTAAAGTTGGAAAATTATCAAATATTGGTCATACCTTTGACTTATTTTTAGAAAAAAGTTTGCCACTCACACAAATTGATTGTCAAAGATTTTATATTTTAATATTTTGTATAAAAACAATATTTGTTATATGATAAAAATAATTTCCTCTAATGGTCAATAGTATGACTATTCTGAAAGGGTATAAAAAAAGTAGGTATTGAAAGATGGTGTAATTTGGTTATAACAATGAAATTACGCACTAATGTGCAATTGATACTAAAATTGTATGAACTCCTTAAATAATGGTTCAAATATTACGAAATTTTCACACATTATTTAAATTAATATTATCTAAACGTGGATACGACTTTTGGAATTCCCGGACTATTTTTATTGTTAAATATGGTTTTACCAAGACGTTTACTTAATAACTGAGCTGAGTGATACCGTCTTTTTTTAAAATTCACTTCCTTCCTTCCTTAAAATGTACTTCCTTTTTATTTTATACTTAACTTTGTTTGATGAATAAGAGTTAGATTGTGTTGTTAGTAAAACTAATTAAAATCCTTTGAATATAAAGTTTGTAAATTTTATTAAATCAATCTATACAAAGCTAAGTTTAACCGTTTGTCATTTACATATCACCAAAGTTGTCAATAAATTTTTGATATTAAATTTAGTGTGTACGACATTTACATTTTTTATGTAAATCCATATGTTTAAAAATGTCACACTTATGTTAGTATGCTTATATCAAATGGATAAAAATATTATTATATTTTATAGAAGAACCTAATGAAGTTGTGCAACATGCATATTTAAAAGAAAGTATGTACCTAAACTACGTAAAACACTGTGCGATTAATTTAAAACATATGATTATGTTGTTTGTACTGTCTCAAAAATTTAGTACATAATATCAAGTGAACTCAAAATATAACTGGAGAATAGACGTTTTCAGTCGATTCGTTTTTGAGTACTTCTGGCAAAAATAAAGTATTAATATTATATAAAATGCAAAAATGTATTGTTAAGTATTGAGTACACTTTTTAGTTTCTATGTATTTATGATTAGTGAAATAACTCCAATAATATTGTACTATAACCTATTAGATCAGTTGTCCCTTATGTTGAAACAAACAACACCTTAACAAATTAAAGTTTTGTCACGTAATATTGAAATCAAAACATCATTTAAGAATAAAACAATTCATTTAAAAAAACATAATTATTGTATTGATTAACTAATATAATTATTTCGTTTTCATTTTTAAGTATTAATTGATAACGATAATAGTAAGTTACAACTAGCTAACTAATATTGTATTGTTGTAAATTGAATTGGTTATATTTTACGAGTGTAAACTACTTTCTCTAATCAAATTCGTAACACCTACTGTTCGTAAAAATTAATAGTTAAATTAACAATTGAATAGTAATAATAATAATATAAAATGTAGAGGGAGATGTTGGTAAGTTAATTGTGGCGGGAGATTTAAGTGGCAAAGATGCTTCAGAGATAGGTCTTTTATTTTTTTCATTAAATAAGATAGGGGTAAGGTTATGTTTAGGAGTATTTGATACATGTTCAATCATTTCTTGGTTGGATTCAGTTTGTTTATCATTAGGTGGAGACGGTGGGTAAGATGAAGTCAAAATGTCCACAAGGAGATCAGTGAGTTCAGCCTTGTCTGAGGGTTTGACATCTAATGAGGCGTATATGGGGAGAGCTGAGCATTGAAGAGAGTTCACTGTTGCGTCGGTTGTTGTAGAAGGGGGTGTCTCTTCAACTAGAGAATCCGAGGTAGTGTCATGGGTGTTAATTTCATTGAAGTCTATAGAGTGGTCATTTTTAGATTTAACTTCATTATTTTTTTCTTACAGTTTGATGTTGTGTGACCAATCGAACTGCATACGAAGCATGTGATTTGGTCATCAGCGAAAAAAATTCTGAACTGGTTTTTGTTAACATTAATTAGTAGCGAGTTGGGAAGTTTATGAACATCTTCGTGGTTGAGGAACATTTGACGACGGAAGCTCATTATGTGATCGTAGCCTTCAATCTTGATTCCGGCTTTGAGGTGGTTAATTTGCGAGATCGGAATAATGTCTATATTTCTAAGAGCGTCTATTATAGTTTGGTCAGGTATGGATGGGCATACGTTAGAAATAATAAATCTTTTTGCAATTAGTCTATGTATTGGAATTAAATGGTCGTCAATATTTATGTTTTGTTGTTAGCATTAAGTTGTCCAAGATTTGTTTATTGGACAAAAAAATGCAAAAACGGTTATTGAATACTCGAGAAACGAATTTAATGTTTTTCGGATGAACTATTTTACCGATTGCTAGCATATGTTCAATTTGGAGAACGCCGTCGATGGAATTAAATACAATAGCCTGTTCCCTGCTCGGAATTTTTTCCATAGCGGCGGTGGTTGCAAAATTTTTATCGTTATCTGTGTTGTTGTTCGATGTAGTTTAAAAGGTATCGGTAATTAGAGCTTGTGAGTTAGAGACACTAAATAATAAACCAGTGACCCACCTAAATCTAATGCGTCTTCTACCGGATGAAATAATTATAAAAAAAAAAAAAATTATGCACCATATTGTAAAAACGATACATTACTCGCTGAGCTCAGAATCTAAATCAAATTCCGATTATTTTATATGGCGTTAGATTATTTAGCGTAAGAGGTTGTCATGTTTAAATTAAGTTATATTTTAAAAATTTAAGTACTATCATTAATTCATGATTAGAGAAACAAATTTTTACTTTCATTTTCTAATATTAATATTTTACGTAATGAAGGTTTGTGATATGAAGTATTTAACATTTTAATTATATTAAAATACATTTTTTAGGTATCAACTCCCAATACATGAAGCACATTATTGACCAATTTGAAATAAATGGTTTGTGTTCTGAAATAATAATAAATTTAACAATTTTCCTTTTCTAGAAAAATACTCATTATAATAATTACATACAAATCATACATTCTCATATTATTAATACAACGAATTTATAGTTGAATAGATAATTACCTATTTTTATAATTTTGTGATGATCTAAATAGATTTTGTAGGTACGTTTGATATTGTTTAAGTGTGCGCTATAGTGTGTTTTATAATATAATACATTATATGATTGTATGTCATAATATAAGCAAATTACAAGAAAAAAACAATTTGAAAACTAGCTAGTGTGCTGCAAAAAAAAACCAAGAATCAAACAATTAAGTTCTACAACAATAAATAGTTTTTTCTAGGTAGATATGCAAGTTTTAATTTTTCATAAATCGCTAAATTATTTTTTTTTTTTGTTCACTAATTTAAAAAAAAAAATACCATTTAAACTAAAATTCAAATTTACATGCAGCGTTCTTATTTATAATATATAACTAATAACTATGTTTCTTTTTTTTTTCATTTTAGCCGATGTCGTAGAATTAAATCTATCAAATTTCTGTTTAAAGGAAGTAGGTAATGTACATATGGGTATCTTTATTTTATTTTATTTTAAATGTTTTGAATTTGTGAATATTAATTTAATTTGTCACAACTCACTTACTGCAGACAAAGAAAAATTTATAAACAGTTTTTATTGATTTTTTTTATCGTCACCGGAACAAATAAATTATTATAGTTATTTGAACTACCTTCAACAATAATTGTTATTAATAATTAGTAATAATTATTAATAATTTAAATTAGTAATAATTATTAATTATTAAAATAGATAGTAATAATTATTATTATTATTATTTCGGTGTATTCAATTTTTACATCAACTGCTTCCAAATGATATCGTGCCAATAATGTATGTGAAAAGTTAAAGTTAGGTTAATGCATCTGATCTAGTTGTCAGATATGGATTTTATTAGGGATGTTATTGTTTTCATAAAAATTAATTTTTTTTGAAAATGTGGGTTTCCAGACATAATAAAACACTAGTTTCAAAAAAAATTACCATAACGTATTGAATCTTTAACTAGTATATAGATATCGAATTCTATAAACGCTAAACAGTCTTCATAATATATATTACATGAAATTACTATAGTTATTGGAAATACACATTATTCAGAATATGGGAGTCAAAATAAAAAAAATTCTTATCCTGTATTTTCATTGATTAAAATATAATAATGTAATACTTTTCAGTATTTTTTGATAATTACATTAGACATTTTTTATATTTCTAAAGCGGAATGCTTGTGTCGAAGTGAGTTTAATTTGTACATACATATATGTACTTACATGTATATTTTTAATATAAGCCATAAGTCATGAATTAATACGATCGTCAATAAAAATAATATAATATTGAACATTTTATAATTAATAATAGAGGTTTATATTATTATAGTATACTAGCTGTCATAACCCGGCCTTGCCCGAGTATAATAGTTTGCTAAATATGTATACCTATAAAATTTATATCTAGTAGCTTTTGTTACCTTACAGCGTTGCCCATGTGTTATAATTGTTTCCGTTCCATGTGCGACTTATACAGGCTATATTTTATTATTTGTGTTAAATATTGTATATTTGTTAAATTCCAAAAAAATCCGACCAAAAATAACGTTTTTCTTTTTTACTCCTTTTAACACTCTTAGTGGTTGAATTTCGCGAAATTGGTTTTAGTGCACAAATTCTATCAATATACTACCCATCTGCCAAATTTTAGTATCATAGGTCAAGCAGTTTTTGAGATTTCTTGTGTAAAAGAAAATACCACTCACTTCTATGTATATACCAGATGTATATACCTATATACCAGACACTAATGTTGCTAATGGTTCTGTTGGAGAATAAAGTTCAGGCAATACTCGATCGGTTTGCAAATCTAGCTTCCCGTTATCCGTTTGTTTCCATTGATCTTGATTTCTTTTTCTTTTTTGCGTTGGGCATTGCTCTACCAACCGCTGCACATTTGGAGGCATAATTACGTAATGAATACGTTTAAACAATAATATAAACTACAATACAACAAAAATCAACATAAGTATGTTACTAATACAACTATTTGTTATTTGTTAGTTGTGGCTACAATTAGAAAAAAGCCGATTATGTTATTTTACAATTTACATGTACAATTTTAGTTTTTTGTCCATTCCCACTACTTATAATTAACATTTTGAAATTTTGTAATTTTGAAAAAACACCTAAGGAGTCCAAATAACAACTTCCGAAAGTTTCAACGCAATCGGATGAACAGTATTTGAATGCATAAGAGACAAACATACATACATACATACATACATTTATTTTTATATATTTAGACAGATGAACAAAATTGATATTAAAACGCAATATTTAAGATCTAAATACTTCACGATAACATAACAATATTATTACAATTCATAAAGTACGTTGACCAACTTTATCATTTATCAATATGAATCGATAGTTTTCTTTTTCACAGCTCAAATAGACGAAGCTTTTTCAGGTTAGTTTTAACTTTTATTTTTAAATTATACAAAACGGTGAAGCTAATATTTTATTTTTTTTTTTATAATATACGTATTGTACTATCATCATGTGAAACCAATAGACACAGCTACCATTAACTAGGTTTGACCTATGCCCTAAATAAAATTTTAATCAATCTTACCCTTATTCTAGGATGTATAACTCAGAATAATTGTATGTATTATGCGATGACAAAATTAAGTGAGTTCAATACAGTGGATTATATACATATAAATTCACTTAAGTGACAAGATACAAAACTTAATCTTCATTTTCTTTTAGATTCTGAGTGAAGCGAGGAAGTTAATGATTTTACAAAGATGTATTTTTTGTTTTATTTATTTGCTTATTTTTTGTCGCTGTTAAATGCATTGCCTTGGCTATTGCTCCAATCTCAACGATCGATACATTTTCTAAAAGCCAAAATTATATCCTTGGTGCGCTTAATCTCTCATCTCTATGAATCTTTTTTTCGCCTCCCAAATAAACACACAGGTTTCAACCTCCACATACTATTACGTTCAATGGCATTTATTTCATAGGTACTACCTATCATCTAAAATTGAATTTGTGTCATAAACGAGAAAATAAAATTTTCAAAAGACTGATCGAAAAGAAAAAGTTTAATGCATTAAAAAAAATTAATTTTTGTTTTAGGTTTTGATTACGATTTTCCAAAATCTATTTAGTTTTATAGTCAAAAACAAAATAGAACCAGTTGACTAGTAACAACAAAGGTTACTACTTAAATTCTAGGATTTTTAGTTAAATAAGCCTTCTTTTGGCTTTTATTTTATTGATTAAGGTCCATCTAATCAAAGTCACTAGCCTTTTTATGAAACACTTTGTTTATAATGATATTATCTTAATATTATAATTTTTTTTTTTCAGGATTAAGTGATCCTTTAGTAAATGATACACGTAAGATAACAATGAATTCAATTAAAATTATAATCATCAAGTAAAACTACTAAAATTTAGAGAGTGTTCATCTGGTCTAGTGTGTGTTAATTTTGAATATTTATTCTAATTTTTATCAAATATGATTAACGGTAGAAAATAATATTATATTATTCAGTTGTTGTGTTACTGATACTATATTTTTTTACAACCTTCCTGATTATAATTGTATGAATAATTGTAATCAATTATGCGCTATAAAGATTATTTTTTGTTTATCATCTAATAAGAATCAAGTGTACAAATTATTGACTCTTGAATATTCAAATAGTCATGAAAAAAAGATAGACAGATACTTTGCATAAAATAAATAATTATCTATAAATTATACAATTTTTATTAATATAGGATAAATTTTTCCTTACGTTCCATCTAATCCAAACTTTTATTTTTAGCATGTGCAAAGGCCTATTTTGAACAATTAAGGGATCGTTTAGACAATGGTAAAACATATTATTTATTAAATTAGATCAAACAAAAAAATTGAATAAAATCAATCAAAATAAAAACTTAACATTAGTCAAGTGTGTTTGAAGATATTAATAAAATTATTTATGTAGTTGTTCATAAAACTTGTTCACAAAACTAAACGTATTTTAATGTCTAATTTCTTTTTTTAATTTTTACAATGATTGTCTGTGAAAAAATCCTGTAACGTTTGGGTTAGGAATAGTTATTCAAATCACCCTTAACTTGATTTATAATATTCCACTTGTATTTTTGATGAAATATTGTAAAATTCTAAAACTAAGAAGCAAAAAACTCCTAAACCTAACAACAACGTACTTTCAAGTGTATCATTTATTATCTGGAAATCAATACTTTCTAATTGCAAAAAATGTTGTTTAAAAATTTTGGTTACTTATTAAAAAAAATTACCTTACCTATTTGGCATTTACTTTTCAAGTTCCAATTGTTTGTTTACATCGGAGTGCTTTTTAATTAATTTCCAATCAAAAAAAAAAATATATGCTTTCAATTAAATAAAACAATCTAATACGGCTTGTACTTTTCTGATAGCTATTGAAGGTACATTTCAACTAGATATTTGGCGTTTTTCAATTATACCTCACATCGCAAAATATTTATTGTAACTGGCCGGTTCTAGAATCGATATGGGCCGAGCAGATCATTGTTAGCTGGCACAAAATAGCATTGTTTGATTGGCAATTTTACTTTGTTTCAGTTCCTCTTTTTCGCTGATCAAACTTTTCATTATTCATTTTGCAATTATAAATTATAATGTTCGGGACCATTTATATTTTAAAAGTACCTATTTGAGTGTGTGTATTTGTAACGAAGTATCAATAGAAAATTAAATGCTATTTTATTTATTTTTATTATCTAGAAAGATTTTTACAAAGCATAGATGACCCATTGACATTTTTTCAACGTGTATATGGTAAGTGATGAATAAAAAATTAATTTTGTTTTAATCTAATCATGACAAAAAGAACAAAAAATCTTGTAAAAATCTATTCACCATTCAATTACTAAAACTGTAAATTTAATTTGGCATCTACTTTTAATCACCTATACGCATACAAATCATGAATTTTGTACAAAAAATATAATTAACGTTAACATTTTTTTATAGTAAAACAAATGAAATATTGACAATATTTCTTCGCTGGATGATACCCTTTGACAAAAATTTCATTGATTTAAACACTCAGACATTATTTGAATTTATGACTCTACCCGAAATATCTGGAGAACTGAGTTATTATACATAGTTCTATTTCTATTTATCTTAAAAGAAAAAATTAACTCTCCGTCGTAAAGAATACAATAATACATTTTTGCGTTCATATAAAAGCTATTCTTTGAATAAAAACTGTGTCTATGAAGTTCCAAAAAAAAAAAAAAATAGAAAAAACTGTAAGACACCTTAGTGCTTTTTGGTCTTTGTCTTCTTCCACTATATTTTACCATAATTTCCCGCATACCCATCTTATTCAAATGGATTAATCAAATTTATAAGTATACCAACTATTATTATCGGAAGACGATAAACACCATCTTCCATGAACAAAAACTGCAAAGTATTTTGTGAAAGATCAAAAAATCGAAATTTTACATTTTTCAAATGTTTTGTTTGATTCGAAAGAAATATATTTAAATTTCAATCAATTATGTAAACTCTTCAAACATAAAAATTAGCAACACATCATATACATTATCACAGTGAATCCTCCCCTCAAAATTAAACATGGTAGGTACTTACATTTCATCTTTTAAACCATATCAACTAAAATTAAAGAAATAAAATATATTATGCTAATACAATTATGCAATAAATTTATTTTTTTTTTTTTTTGTAGATATGTCAGATGATGAAGATTTTTGTAGTAGAACCATAGGTAAATTGTCGATGTGGCAATGTGGATGCAGTAAATACGTAGAACTGCATTGCATACCTGACAGATAATGAATTAAATAAAGTTAATATAACTAACAGTTCGCTAAATCATACAAAAGTCGCCTCTAGAAACGAGGGCAGAACGCCCATAATTGAAACAATTTCGATTTTTTTATTAATCATTAGTCATAAAATCTTTTTTGTAATTAAATGCGCATCTTAATCAAATCATATTATTGTAGAAAAAAAAAATTTTCTTTATAAATATTTTATACAAAAAAAAAAATGGGAAAACTTGGTCCACTCCTTAACGTCATTATGTGCCAATGTCTTGAATAGTTAATTTCAAATTACAATGAAATTAATGGTTTTATTTAAGTAATCATAAGCCCCTTTTTGCTATGAAACCATTGTACTAAATTTGGTAAAAATCGGTTGAAAATTGTTTTTAGTAAATTAATAAACAATAAGTAAGAATTTTAGTGCTTAAGGTTAAATTATTAAAATCATTATATTTGAACTCATATTTTACTTCATGATTCAGGCTATTCCTTTTAAAATAATGAATAATTAATAAACTGTCATTGGGATTTATCTAAAATTTATAATTTTACGTCATTGGATCTTTATATTTGTCTAAAAACTTTATCACCGTGAACGACCTATGGAAACATAATGAATGAAACCAAAAATTCCTATTGTGATTTAACTAAATATTCAAAAAATTAAATTACATTTTAAGAAGAAATATGCTTAGAATCTCTATTCGACGTAAAGAATACGTAGGTACCGTAACGTTAATGAGTTGTTTTTCATTTTTTAAATCATTTTTTTGATGAAATTAATAAAATTACAGATGTTGCAAGTAAGTTAAGTTTTTGATAAACTTTGTTCATTGTTAATAACGTAATACAACGTAATAATCGATAAATCAATAATCAAATCTCTTTTGTTCTACTGATGTTTGACAGTTGTTTTTCTGACAAAATAGTCTATAATGATGTATTAAACATTAGATTTTAAAATGTTCTGTTATTATACATAAATAAAATCGTCATTTAAATTTTTTGTCACAGTTGAAATCATGACACTATATGGAGGTAATTAAAAATCAACTGTTTGATTATTAATTGGTACCTATTTATATCAAATAGGTAACTTATTTTCAACAATTGTTTTGAAAATTTGAACCAAAAGTATTGAAATTGAATTCTAAAATCCAAAATTATATTATTGTACTTACATGGACGTGTAATTATTGTAGAACAATAAGTGTAATAATTGTAAAACCTCATGCCACGTATTATCTTTATGTTTTATTTATCAATATGAAACTCCATTCAATTTTTTTAGGCAAAATAAATCATTTAACAAAAGTATATAATGAAGAAAGTATGTACTCGTATATCGTTAAAATACAATATAGTTTATGAAAAACACAATATTTCCTAGCTTGCAATGAGTAACTTTTACGTTAAGCTATTTATGCAAAATGGTTCAATTTTCGCACTTGCAACACATGATCAAACCCATCTCGCATGTATGTTCTAAACTTTTTAAATCAATGAATAGTAAACCACAGTGCGTGTTTATTGATTATTTTATGTAGATTTCAATAGTCATAAGCACTCAACTTATTAATGTAGGTTTTGACATTCAGCATTCAATAAAAACCGAATGTGGAACCTGGGGTATAGGACACATAGAAAACTTAGAAATAAACTATGCCAGGTAAACATTGAGGTAAATAAAAAAGGAATAATACTACACCATGCTTATTGATAAATTAACATCCCAGTTTGAATAACATTTATTTCTTTTAAAACAGTCCAAATACTATGTCAGCTCTGTTAAAATATAAATGAAAAAAAAAAACACAAAAACATGTCATGATTTTTTAAACAATATTTTACGTAATTTCATAGTTTATAACGAAGACGATTATAGTAAGTATTTTTTTTTTCAATTATATAATTAGAAGTAGCTAAATGTAGGTTAGGTTCAAAACAAACATTATTTTGTAGATTTTTTTATAACCTAAAACAATGAATCGACCTACTTTAAATTTACATGTGTTGATCAACATACTATAATATAAATGAGGCTTTTTATAACTTAAAATAAGTACATCGGAGGACTGCTCCAGTGTGAAAAGTATGTAAACGTTTTTCCACCGTAATTGCCCAAATCGCTAAATATTTCATGAGTTACGATCCATAAATATAGATGATTTAATATTTTTTTCTACCTCAGGCTCCACAGACTCAAAACTCCTAGATAAACAGATTTAAAAATTTAAGACATTGTTTATTAAGATATTTGGAATAACTTTTTATAGCAAGGAACGTTGAAACCCCTAAGAACATGACAGTTGACTGTTTTTAACCTCATAATTATCTGTTTTATTGGATTTTCTAAAATTTAACACTTAAAGAGGTACAATAAATAAACACATTTTATGGATGGACTTTTTTGAAACCATAGAGGTTTTTTACATAATTATCATGTTTTTGAAATTCTACCTTTACGACACATGATCTGCACAACAAATTAGATTTCATATCATAGACTTCTTTACAATTATTTATACAATTCTTTAAGATACCATAATACAAATTAAATAACATTATATTTTTTAGGTATCTATCAACTTTATGTACGTCATATTTATCAGAAGTGTAGAGAATTTGGTATGCCATTTGCTTTATAATTTTTATTTATACAAAAGGCTACATAATCTTAAAATTATAGTACTATAAACAATAACATCAACTAGATTTTTCAAATATACATACTGTAATCGCATAAAATTAAAACCTTATTATAACAGTAATACTTAATAATCAATTTTAAACATATGGGATAATACGAAATACAGAAAACTAAAAAGTTAAATAGTAAAAAGAAAAAACAATCGTTGAATCAAATTCGTAGCATATTTAAGTATAAATAAAATAAATCCATCTTATTATAAAATTCAAAAGATTGAAAATTATCATAAGGTAAGAATGATTTTTACACAATGTATCTAATTTTGTGTTTATTGATTGTAGACTTTCAGACATTAGAAAATTTTAGTCCAGAAGTTTACTGTCGAATTGTTCGTGGAAACGTACGATTAAATATTTAAAAAAAAAAATGTAAATTGTATTAATATTATAAGTATACCTAGTGTTTTTGTGTGTATGTATGTGTGTGTATGTGTTTGTGTGTATTGAATGAATATTGAATTTAAATACCAAAGAAACACATGTTTTAAAAAGAAAAACTATGTTCTATAATAATTTATTAATGTAATTATCTATAAAATGGCCATTGTGAAATATTAAATTAGATATCTTTATTTATTTTACCACCATTTTTTTACTATTTTGAGTTGGGTACCGCTGTTCTTAACCTGCTCAAGTTGCAATCATAAATATTTCCTTCATTCATGTTAGCTATCCTTATTTTTTTTTCACCTACAAACAACCACTTTTTGTTTAGTATTAATTTTCCTCCTTTTCTTTCAAACACCAATTCAATAATTTATCTATCACATTTGATTAACTTTTTCCTACTTAAATTATGACATTTCAATTTATACATAATCTTTACCAACAATAATCATTCACTTTATAGTTATTTCCTATCTTTCTATTAAATTGATTCCACACATCCATTTCAACATCTTCAGTTCAGTTCACTGATCGTGATTTTTTGTCTACCGTTCAATACTTCAAACGATTCTTACATTCAAACGATACTTCAAACTATTGGCTTACCTCACTGCCGGTTTATAAAATTCTCCATAAAATCACAATATTGACATAGATTTATTTTCATATAATATACCTACCTAACTGTTTTCTCCACTTTATCAACCTTAAGTTTAATATTTTCTTCAATTTTTCTTCATTTCCAGACTTGGTTCAAGTAAAAAAATTCCATAAAATATAGGTACTAAATAATTCACCATATTTACTTCTAATAACGCTTTGTTTTCTAAATTTAAAATCGATTTTTATATTATTGTCCTAAAATATTATTCTTAAAACACAGCATTCCTCTTTTCTATAGCATACCATTCTCTACTTCTACTTTGTATTTTACTATCTCCAAATGCTGCATAAAAAACTCAAAATTGTCAATTACCAGTTGGAACAGAAATTATTTACAATTATGCTTGACTTGATTAAGCAATGCTATAAAGATGCAACAAGACAAATGTCAATAATCTAAGAGTACCGCGGTTCACAGTTGTTCAAATATTTGATTGTGATTAAGAAGGTGTAGTTTGATGCGCAAAATAAAAAATAGTAAGCGATGGAGTGTTTATGATAATTATAATTTGATAGCCATAACTTATGTCTATGAGCTCAATCATAATCAACAAGCTACCTTTTACATTTTGCTCAAAATTTTTTAAAATATAAATTATGTTTAACCTAGGGTAATTCAAAATTTTCAAAAATTCCAAATGTTTCGAATGGGTATTGGAAGAATATAAGAATATAAATATAAGAATTATCACTTAACAAAAAAAAAAGAACAAAACGGACTGTATGATATATTTAAATAAAAGTAAAAAATATTTCTAGAAAAATATAAAATTGTTTTAATAGCATCATAAAACTTTTTTTTGAAAAACAAAGCTTGTTTTAAACAATTTTTGCTATTATTCAACTATATTTTATAATATAATATATTGTTATCTAAATTTTTGAGCGTAAAAATGTTAAACCTCATAAAAATAATAATTTGTAAAGCTCTTAATAAAATGTTGAGTTTTATGACTATAATTGGCAACTACTATTAAAAGACGTAAAGAAAAAACCCAAAAAAGAATTACTGCATTTTAAATAATTTCAATGTTTGTTTTTTGCTACTGCTTAAATTATAAAAGTAATTACACCACACTTGTATCATACATAAAAATCTATCAAATTATTGATCAAAGATTTATGTCGTTTGGACGAATTAGTTTAGGATAAAAAGCAAAATAAAAATCATAAAATTTTTATATCTACCTTAGATGACGATATTATTCAGTGTTCTAATTTGCCAGTTATACATTTTCAACCATTTGTTCGAGTCTGATTACTATTTGTAAATTAATTTAACATATTTTTAATATTTGTACTGTCAACATAACTAAGTTTTAATGTAAAATCTGATCATATAAATTTTGAATTATTTCTCAAATTGGGCCATTTTCTCGCGTACACAAACATAAAATATTTTTAAAAATCTATAGTTTTTTCGTATACGTTTTTTTTTACAATTCCAAATTCCTCTTCTAAATATTTTTAAAATATTTTTACATTAAAATAATGGTTTCGTACACTCTAATTCTTGTTCTACAAGTGATCGTTGTGATTTTTGGAATGGCAAACGTTACCTGCGATAATGGTGATTACGATAAATTTTATTTTTATCTTTTCTTTAACTACCTATTAAATACAATAACATTACATAACGTATTGATCATAGTTACAAATCTATTGATTTAAGAAATGAATGCTGTTTTCTTTCTTTTTCATATATCTTTACACCTAGCTCCTAACAAAATCCATTGATTTTAACATCTATATCCAATCACTAGGTGCCATAATAAAAACCTAATGAATAACAACATAAAAAATTATATTATTTTTTATATAACAGTATTATCGCTAATTCTATTCAAATGTCAAAACTTCAATCAAAATCGATCTTTTACTTTTAAACCGACCATAACATTTAACTAGAAATCTTAGAATTACAATTATTTACAGAAAATTTTTATACCCAAATAATTAGGCACAATAAACGTGTTCTTTTACAATAAAGTTCATATTGATAAATTAATCTTGTCGGTTTTCATTTCAGTGAAAGACAAGTGTTTACGTGAGTTAATTTTTTTTATAACCTATCCAATTAAATACTAGTCAAATCACTGATTAAAGCTTCTAGTATTTCAACATAATGGTAATTTATTGAAGAAGAAAGAAAAAAATATATTATATATTATTTAATTTTGAAAACGTTAAATTGAAAACAAAAAATGATCCAATCTGCGATGATCCAGTGCAATAGTTGATTTTTTGCACAAATTTTATAAAATAATCAAAATATCAAACATAACAATAATCTTAAAGCCAAAATCCTAACTTGTTGGTGTTATTAAGTGGAAATTTCAGAGCACTTCTTCTACACGAAAAAGTGATCGTAACCCTGAAATTTACAAATACATTGTTTAACTCAACATTCTCCAAAATGTCCCCCATTAGTCAAAAATACAGAACCAACTATGTTCATTACAAACGTGTCATTTACAAGAATAAAAGGTAAAAATCTTAATTTGTACAACTGTGTAACTAAAGAATCATAAAGGTAAATCATAAACCAACACCTGTATCAGCTCGACACTAAACGCTATCTAATACTTGTGCTGGGTAATGTCACTACATCACATAGTGAATTATAAAGGGAGTCATGTTTAAAAAACACATATTTTTTTATAAAAATTAAAAATTAAGGGACTTAATTATAAATTAACCATGTAAAACGTATTATCGGTGACACTTACTGGCATATAACTTCAGCAACATAAAATTGCTGTTATTATATTATCAACCATTTTAGATAATATAATACATATTTTATACGCCACATCAGGCATTACAACTAAGACTTAGTACGATAAATTATCACAATCACTATAAAACTATAGGTTCAAACAATATATTTGGATAATTTTTTATGCTTATGAGTATAGGGAAAAGGCATAATATTATGGCATGTCATATGCCTTTTAAACAAGACTTCACAAAAACTGTTGTCCATGTTTAAAGGTTTGTCTAGAATAAAAAAAATTGATCAAAAGGAGGGCAAAAAGTCTAGGGCGTAATATTATTTCAATATTTGCTTGGGTCGGACAATAAGATGACTTACCCAGTAATTGAATTTCCTGAAAGAAATCAATATATTGTCAACATTTCATGCAAATATACAGTCGTATTGACTATAATTATTTATATAAATTATTATATATATTTTTATTTTTTTTTTTTTTTTTGGTTGTATGTGATAACATAGATAAGATTAGACAAGAAATAATTAAATATATATTTAGTCACTGAGTGCCTATTATAACATTAATTTTTAATTTCGTGTATTCAATATTATTGTAGTTGCTTTTTTTCATATATTTTGCATTACAGACGAAATAAATAACGTTTTTGGTGGTAAGTATGTTTTTTTTAGAATTTCAAATTAGTTAGGTACCTTAAAACTGTCAACATTTACGTAAAATCAAACAGGTCAAAAACTCATCAGATATCTAACCAAGTTTGATGTAGTCATCAGTAAGAGTGATACGGTGCACAAATGCAATAGAATTTCGCAACAACATATTGAGAAACTGACGGAAGATAGTAAACTTAGACGAGATATAAAGCAGATGGAAGAAAATGAAAAATGATCAGTTCCAGAGAATTCGCATTGGCTTTGTTATTTTTAATTTGTTCATTCCCGGTTTTAGAATATTACACCTAAAAAATGTATGGATAGTCACTACGATTACGCTATAGAGTTGGTAATTTCTTTGGGTAGGCCGATGTTTCAGAAATTGTGGCACAAACGTGTTATTTAGAAAGGAAATGAACTATGGTGCCTGACTTCAAACTACCGCAAAGATAATAGGCAATGTTGAAATCCTGGTCGGGGAAGATATGCGTTGTAGCTCTAAAAAAATTAAATATTAGTAATCTAGAAAAACACTAATACAAAACTGAAAACAAACGATTGTGCATATAATCGACAACTGAGATTTAAAAGCATTTTAAATCTATAAGTTTTAAAGGGCTATTAATTATCCAGTTATGACAAAGGTTACTGACCGGAACTGAATTAAAAACGACCGAATTTAGTATACTCAATATTGAAACTCAAACCAATCTGTGTGTGTGTGTTCTTACATATAAGGTACATTATTAATTTTTATAAAATTAATGTTGCAAAACCATACGAATGTATGTACCATAAGGAAAAATTTCGTAACGATATTTGATAAAAATTGTAATCAAAATCGATTTTTCACTAGATCAGTCATCTCCATTCAAATATGCGAAATTCGCAATGCAATATTTAAGTGAGTTTGGTTATCTTAATGTATAAAATTAGCAATTGCATGCTGTTATAAATTTTAAAACAATTATATTTTATTTTCTGCCAATCACATCTAATAGTTACTTAATCAACTTAATTTGACTTTCTTTTTCTATTTCTCCATCTACTCCAAGCATTATCTAGTCTTTATCCTTTATACACTACAAACGATCAAATCTCCTTCCCAGGCATCAAAAATCCTCGTTTTCCATTTGTATACCTAATATGAGACTAAAAATAATAGAAACTTAATACTAATAATCCAATATAAATACTATGTAAATATATATATATGTACAAAATTCAAAATAAAATATAGCAATACATTTTTGTACAATATATATATATATATATATATATACGAATTCCTAATTATATTTTTGTAAACTATCCATTACCCAAAACCACAAATCGTATTATTCTAAAACGAATCATCTCATCTCAAGACTAACCACAACTGTCATTGTGAGCTATATAATACAAACTTAGCTTAAAAGATATTGTTTACTAAGCTGATTTAAATTTTACCTACTTGGTTAGCTTAAAACTCGTTTAATCGATATCTCGTAATTTCATTTATGAGTTACGGTTCTTGTTAGTAGGTAGTTAATAGTTATATTATTATAAAATGTATAATGCAATATTTTTGTAGAACACGACATGCCTATACTTAGAGAAAATAGTAAGAATTATATAACTAAAAGTTTTAAAGTTAAATTAGGAAATATCACATTAAGAGAAGCCAAAATTATTCTTCCTGTGGTGGTATTTTTATAGACAAATTATTACAAGAATTTAGATGTTTGCCATGTCCCGCGTACCTACTGATTGGTCTGTCGATGCGATTAAGAATTTTTGAAAACTGATTTAATCTAAATATTTACTAAGTTTTCAAATTGAAAAAAAAAGAAATTTTTTCAAAAAAATTAGACAAAAAAAAAGAACACTGAAAAACAGATATCATAGATAGATAAAATCAACAATCTATTTATTTAAATATATAATATGTAAAAATTATAATAATAGCTAAAATAATTATTTAAACATTTCTTACTTTTACTGTTTATAGCAAAACATTTAATATATTTTTAACAAATATATATACATTTTTCATTGCAACCGTAATCTATATTGTATGTACATTATTTTTTTCAGATCATGCACAAAATTATTATTATGAACTGAAGAAACATTTAACAGCAGGTATCAAATTCTATGAAGTCAATGGTTGATATTGAAAGTGTAATAATAATAGATATAATCAATATACTATTGTTAAAGGCAAAACGGGGTGTTGCATTCCCAAGGCAAATACTGAAAAATAATCTTAAAATATAGGACTCCAGAATTATAGCTTGAACCTTTAAAAGAAATTGTTTCATTATAATTTTTTTATGAAATTCAATTTTCACGCAGAAAATTTTTTCTAGTACCGAGATTGTAGATGCAGTATAGCGTTAAACAAAAGTTAATAATAAACAATTTGCTAGAATAAACTATATTTGTCACTAAAAACGAGAGCAACACGTGTCATCCGTAATAAAATTAATTTAGATTTTTTGTTGGTCATAAAATACTTTTTGCAATTCAAATGTGGTGTTTGTAGAATAATCGTGAAAAAATAAATACGTTTTAAAAACTACAGGAAAAAATTCATAGCAAGCTCATATTTCAATTTTTTCTATCAATTGTACCTACTTATAATATCCACATATATTATTTACCTACTTACATTCCTCTTCTTCAGTTTATCCGAATACTAAATATGATACAGTACCTATACCCTACTAAAATTATTTGACGTTTTCGAATAAATCAAGTATACAATAAGGAGAAGTAATCGGATGTCGTCATTATAAACAAAAAAACTAATAAACAATATATTTTAATAAAATGTATTGATAAATTTAATTTCAAAACTCAACAAACATAATATGCATAATTAAATCAAAAAAATTATACCAAACGATTATTTGTATGTAATATTATGACTGAGTCTCCCCCATTGAATTTGATTTATTCTAAAACGTAAAATTATTTTAGTAGGTTACATTTTGCCATATATAATGTTCAGATTAACTGTGGATGAGATATAAGTAAATAATATAAGTGGATATTATAAGTACAGATTATAGTAAGAAGTAAAATACGAGCTTGTAATGAACTTTATTCTTGTAAACGGGTTTTTTTAAAACTTAATTTCATTTCAAACTTAACATTTTAATTAAAAACACAAGCTTTGAGTATTGGAAATTTTTCAAATAGTAGAAGTACTTCTTCCGTAAGGAATTGTTTTTTATAAACGACTTTTAACACTGCGAAGTTCCCAACAAACTAAAATGTCCCTTAAATGATGATATTATATATTTATAGCAGCTTCTCTTACTGAATTTTCTATTGTCAAGCACGCCAAAACTACTGTACGAATTGAATGAAATTCAATACGTAAGTATAGATCGTGCCCTAAATTCCCGAGTCCCGAATCCATTTTTAGTAGGAGACACAGTGGGTGTACCCATTGTACACGATAAATTAAAAAAAATGTTGTGTGTAGTATTTTTTTAAATACTAACCCGGTCGCTGTATGGCGTTGTACTCTTTTCAATACATCAATAATCCAATGATCGATCACATTGTGACTTCTGGTAACAATTCATCTCGAAGGCTTACCTCAAAATTTGAGACCCATCTTCTTTGAATCTAAAAAAAAAAATACAATTTAATGTGTTAATTTGTGACGTCCCTAAATGACAATTTTTGTTAGTATGGTATTGAATTTTCAAACCCTTGAAAATATAATTTAGAAGATTTTAGTACCTATTCGATTCAGTGAGTTTGAGTTTGATATTGCTCTTGAACCGTTGTTAGTAACGTTAAAATATATGTAACACTATTGTTGACGTGTGAGCATTTCGCTCACATATGAACAAAACTAGTTTTTCCATACAAAAAATAAATAAATAAAATTGGTACTTATAAGAACAAAAGAAAAAATGCGATGAACAAGATTCCTGTATTATATTGCACATATTGCAGATTTAGTGATGCCGCGAATTTAATTTACTGAGGGGTGGCGTTGCCGTAAATTGTGCCGCATAAAGCCCTAATGCACTACAAAATTTAGCATTGACACTTTTAGGACAAAATAAAAATTTTTTGATCATTTTTAATCATTTTTCTGTTCCGCAATTATTTTTGTAAACAAGTCAAAAAAATATTTTTTTTATTTTAATTCAATAAAATGACATTTGAATCAATGGTCTAAAAATGGCAATTGTGTGAGCAAATTGCTCATATCGTGAACAGCGACAGGTTAAATTTTCCTACGTTAATCAAATGCTTTTTCATTATTACATATAGTATAATATATTATAAAGGTTTTGTTAGCAGTCCAAAGGAATTTTGGAAGTATGCATCAGGTAAGTTGTAAATATCAAGTTGATTTACTTACTCGTATATGAACAAATTTACAACAGGATATCCGAAATGTACCTGTTAGGGGAAATTAAAGTGCAGATGATTTTGGTATTTTAAAGGATAAACATATATTAATTTTCAATTTATTTTAGATAATGATAAGATTGATTTTACAACTTGTGGCACTTTTTATTTTGTTTTTTTCGTCATATTTTAGGCTTCATTGCTCGTAAAAATGACCCTTTCAAAAACAGTACTAAAACACAAGAATGAATTTAAATTTTGAAACTTACTTGAAGTAAAAAAACATACTTGAATCTTTTATATACTTTTAATGAACCGATTGAAACCGCAAAAACTGTCCCATAAAAATCTAATTAATTGATTCTTATAAAATAATTTTACAATTACAAGAAAGTTTAAAAAAAAAAAAAAAATGACTTTACTATTTTTCGTATCGTTTTATCGAAGAAAAAAAATGTATAGTACGGGTTTTATCATTATACTGGTTTTCTGTACGAATATAATTGTTATGTTAACGAATTTTAAAAATGGGTTGTTTTCTTTTTTAATATCTAAATGTAGAGCCACACAGAATGAGTTTATTTTTACAAAGATATCTTTTTTACATTTACTATGATCCCATTTCTACTGAGGAGTAAAAAAATTGTCTCATCCAATCTTTACATGAGATACCTCAACCGATACGGTATACTTTATTTAAAAAAGTTGTGTCAGTGTATTAAAATAATACTTGGTGCCTAGATATAGTATTTTTTTTTCACATGTTCGTAATCTAATTCGTACTCGAGTCCAGAGGAGGTAAACTAGGTACATCAAACTCAGTTAAACATCGATTCTTTCCAAATAAAATAAAAAACAATCGAAATAGTTAAAGTTTGCTTGGCGGAACGGAAACGTTGGCATTTTCACTATCATATTGTCATGATTTACGTAGTCATAAAAATAATATCATACAATGTTAATCATATTTCTAATGTTCATAATCGTGTGAACTATTCAGAGACCAGAAATAAATTTTAATCATCGTAAAGTTTATTTTTATGCTATTTTGGTAAACTTACCTATTATTCGGAATGGAGTTAAAAAAAAACCACTTTTTTTAACCACCAAACGGTTTTTTAATCCTTTTTATAACTATGCGATTAAAAATTATATTCAATTTTTCTATCACAGGCGATTTGGAAAGCTATTTTGGAGGTAATAATTATATAAGTTCATATTTTGTGTTTTCATTGAAAAAACTTACGGCATAGTACTATTGACACTACGAGTGTATAGATAAAATTCTAATGGATTTTCGTCAATAATGCAAAGGAACCCAACATCACATAAAACGTTGCACCAATACCGCTGTTTATTAAAAAACTTAAAATTAAAAAAAAAAAAAAATTTAAATCTCTTAAACGATTTGATTATTCTTCCTATCGAACTATATCAATTGTACATTGGTATCACTATTATAAGAGTCCCAGTGTTTGTTTAAAGTAAAAGAAACATGAAAATTGGTACAAAGCATCCCCATTATACGGTACCGTTAGTGGTTAAGGGTTGTACATATGGTATATGCTTATATAGTTGACACTAAATGTCACATGTTTTATCAATGTATAAAAATTTTTCTCGTATATTTTAGTAACACCTTATGAAGTTGTACACCATGCATATCTATACGAAAGTACGTACAATAATCAAATACTGTAAAATTAATCAAAAACATAATAATATCTTGTTCGTTTTACCTCTCAATAAATTTTTACATAATAAAGTGAATGTAAAAAGAGACTAGGTGTTTTGAGTAGATGCATTTTCGAGTAATTCTGACACGTCAATGTTATACATATATCGTTTAAAGTTTTTAAAAAAGTTTATTTTTTCAAACAAATCAGGTAAGTTTTTCCGAATTTGGCCACGAAGAACGTTTCAATAAATTAAAATTAATTTGATGTCACTCGAATAAAATTTAAAAAAAATTACATTGAAACAAATAATATTATAAATTAAAATAAACAAAACATTTATTTGTTACTCAATTTTAGTATTACAATTAGACAGTAAGAGTAAGTATTACACCGTGAATCGTGATCAATAATGCTTCTAAATCAAATCGACAAGTTTAATAACAATAACACTATATAACTTTATACATAATATCGTGTTGTTTTACTATTATAACAATAACTTCATTTCACGTCTAAATAAAATCGATCTCTGCTAAATGGATATTATAATTTTATAAACAAAACATGTTTTATTTTTAATCAACGCAACTCAAAAATATATAGTAAATACCACAAATGGTAATAATCAAATATACTTTTAATACAAAATGCGATCTCTTTAACACTTATTGATCTACTTAAAACATCCATAGGTTTGATAAACAAATGAGAAATGTTAAACTATTACTAAATCTATCATGAGATGATATTTGTAGGTAATCGTTTTCAAATGTACCTATTTACAATTAGGTATTTAAATACGAATTTTATATAAAGTTTTCAATTTGAAAATCAAGATTCTAATATAATAATTGATTAGAAAAATTTAACAGTTTTTGTTATTATTATTTTTTTATTATTAAAAAGTATTAGGTATCACACTGAAAATTTACAGATTAAGTATTTAAAATTATGTAATATTGCGTAAATCTAAATTTCAAACGTACTTTATTATATTTAACTGAATACTCAGAACTTTCGAATTTCTTATATTTTTAAAAAATTTATAAAATTCAAAGAGAGGAAAGATAGAAAAGAACTAAAGATTTAGAATGGAAAACAGAAATGGAATAAATTCTAGGTTGAGTAAAAAGATCATTAGATAGGCTACTACGCTTTGAAGTAGACCACAGATAAGGGTGAGTATGGTGTTCATGAATTAGGATAATATGGTACGCATTAGACTGCTTTCGAAAATTACGATTCAGATTGAGCTCAATAATCCGATAGTAATTGTTTGCATTTATTTAAATATGAACAAAATTTTGTAATAGTTAACTGTTTAAGTTTCAAACGATAAGTATTGACCATTTTTTACCAAAATTTAACTCTTAAAATATTGTTTTCTTTTTCACGTATTCCCACGTTCATTCATGTTTATACTCGATTCCAAACTAAGTTTACTATACTGCTGCTAGTTACTTAGTGATTTAAAAAAAATGATTAATTCTTTTACAGTAAATTGAATTTTCACTAAGGAGTATTTCATTACTAAGAGTGCTGAGAATCATAATTTTAGTATACAATTCATTACTTAAAATTTTATAGTGTAAAGGTACCTATCATATAAACATTCAACTAGTGACCCACTTTATATACTTACTTTCTATGACATTAATGTATTTTGCTTTTCCGCTTAAAAAAAAATATGCAATTTTACGGTACGAAGCATATAACTTCCTATATATATATAACATATATATATATATATATATATATATATATATATATATATATAATATTTTCTTTAGGTGCAGTGAATGATTATATGAGGCATATTACTGAAAAATATGACGTAGATGGTATGTGTTCTGAAATAAATAATTCTAAAAAAATAAAAAACGAGTTCCCTGTCCTAGCTCTCGTTAAACCAATCATACTAACCTTATGTCGATAACATTATAAAACTAGTTTAACAGAGAGTTATCTTTTTTTTTTTTTTATTGGCGATTATAACTATTAGTGCATTTTTTACGTTTGATATTATATTATATGACAAGGATAAAATAACGAAAAAAAACAAAAAAATTGAAATTCACCTAGTTAGTTGCCAAATAAATCAAGACAAAAACAATTCATCTAGACAAAACTTCTATGTTTCCTATTAATAGTATGTTAGTTTTCATTTTACCTGCAGGAATGAATTTTTTTTTTTTAATTTAAACAAATTCTTTAACATGAAAAATGAAAAGCAAATTCACAAATGGCTTTCTTACGTAATACATAAAATTTGTTTCTTTTCATTACCGATAGATAAAGATACGATGTTATGTCCATTAAAATTCTGTGAAAAAGAACAAGGTAATAAGAATAACTTTATTCCAAATATACATATTTTTAAATATTTTAAAATGTTGATTATAAGTAACTTCCCCACTATAATGTGATATCTGAACGCATGCCTTTGAATCAAATCTATTGGTAAAAACGTGTAAATTATAGCACATAAAAACAGACTACACCAAACGCATTTGTAACTCGTTTTTTACAAAATCAATTTTATTGTAAATTTTAATTGATTTTTGATTTGGCACAAAAAGAAAATAGAAATACGTCTTTTATCTTTATTACAGATATTCAAGCTACCTATAAAAATTTTTAATACCACCTATAATATTTTCAAAGTTGTATACAAATAATTATTGTAATAACTGAAAAAGAAGTTTTACAGTTTGATTAGAACTATTTTTTTTTCGGCCAATTTAATTTTAAAGGAAGCGTGGGTTTCGAGACACATAAAATATATACCAATATACATATAAAACTACTACCAAACAAATTGTCTGTAATATGCTACCTACTGCATTTTCTAAGAGTGTAAATATCGGGCACTATATAAACAAATCAGTCTTCTCTTAAAAATATAACACTTTTATATACTGTACCTATCGGAAAAACATACAGATTGTACATATGATAAAATATTTAAAAATTCTAACCCAAAAAATTCTTATTCATAAAATAATATATTCCTTCGGACTGCCTTAAACTACAGTCTGATCTTAATTCCTGCAACGTCTGGACTCAACTTGTAGGTCTGACACTCAACATTAGTAAGTGATATATCACGACATTTAGTAGGAAACGTCACCCTTTCTTCCACCCCTATTATCTGAGTGACACTCCGCCAGAACGTGTTTTTGCTTTTAATGGTCTTGATTTCCATTTTACTCCGTCTCGCTTCTTTGAGAGTAATATAAATATTACCATTGGTAAAGCACTGAATGTCATAGACTTTATAAAACGAAACACTATTTTTACATCCATCCCTTGTCTATTTGTGTTCGCTACTTTTTGTTGGTCCGTTCTATTCTCGAGAACGGAATTGTTGTGTAACGTCCTTCCTGGCCAAAGACCATCTCTGACTTGATAAAGTCCAAAACCGTTCCCTATCCTATGTCGCGTTCATACTAAAAATTCCCAATCTTATTAGCTCCACTCCTTCACTAGCTTTTCGCCGTCGTAACGCTGACATTTCATTCACTATTTCACTCCTCAGAAGTTCCATCAATTTCTCGGTTCTTCTGTCATCTATTAGTTTCCATGTTCCCTTTATTCAACTCGCTTACACTCCTTGTTCCATATTCCCACACATCTCAATAACTACTATTATAATCATCCTATCCATGGAGTTCTACGTATTCTCAACTCCTCTTTAACTTTACTCACATTTCACACATCATATATCTCACAATATCACCCAAGTCACTACACCAACACTTAGAATAATTACCCAACCCTAACCACAGTTCATACCCTCTATCACGTATGTTTAATCATTAAACTATCATTGTAAACATTTTGTTATTTACTGTACACAAAACAGTATACGTGTAATTTCATTTTTTTGTAATTGCCTACAAAAAAAAATGGCTTAAATACATAAATAAATAATGTTTATTTGTTGTAATTTACATTTAACACGTCAAACATTACACTTAAGTGGAATCATTGTGTCGAAGTGAGTTTTTTATATTCATACTTGAATTATATGCTATATGTGAATATAATTTTTATTATATAATGTATTATTATTTTAGATTATGAGCGTAATTCTTTGTGTAAAGCATTTATTGAAATAATTTTGTTTCTTTTTGAGTTATGGGACAAACAATTTTCGAAAATTTGAATGTTTAATACGTTTTGTGTTCTTACTTTTAAAAAACCCCAGTCTAATTTGTATTATTTTGTGAATATTTCGTGTGAAAAAGAGTGTTGTTACTGTAGAATAAAGGGAAAAGAAAAAAGATAAAAGTTTTTTGTTCAAACAAAAGATAGCGACCTAAAAAAAATCCAATTAATTTGTCGCAATTTGTATGGTTATTATTATATTATATTATATATTATTGTAAAATTACTTATAATATTATGTCACATTTTAGTCATTTTTTATGACTAAAAGTCACTACTTAAAAATATGTACTGCATTGATTATTTTGCTATTCTTAAATAATTCAGATAAACAATTTATTGTTTGAAAAAAAAATAGAAATTTAAAAACTAGATACAAAATACTACTCTAACATAAAATTTAAAAAAACTACGATTTGTCAAACAATTCTTTGAAAATAGTCATAACATTTAGGCTAAAACAAAAATGTAAAAATATTAACTATTTGTTTCAATGACTGGCGTCAGCAGTAATTTAAAATTAAAAAAAATTGATTATATTTTCTGAAGTTAGTTATAAACAGCTTTGTGTATTTATAGTAAAACTTTTTGAATTATTTTAAATACATTTATCGTTTGATCAAACAATCTCAATCTAATAACTATTAACTCATTTACCAGTGTTCACATTAATTACAATTTTAACAACAAATTAATGTTTGTGTAAGTATTGAAGTATCAAACGATTGATAAGTTTTTCGTGATTTGTTTCCCAAGTACCTGTTTTTTTTCATATTATGAATTCAAAACTTAAAAAATTCTATTTAAGATAAAAGAATTTCTTTAATAGTGATGGTATTATTAGTTGTTAAGGTGGTCCTTTTTCCTAAAACGTATCAGAGAAAAAAACTCGCTCATAATCGTTTTTACAAAAACTAAATTATCAGTTTAGACTACAATTTCGAAAACATTGACCTACCCAAGGAAATGACCCGCTCCAAAGAGTAAACCTAAATAACTTTCCACATAACCTAGATGTTCTTCCTTCCTTTTTTTCCGATATTATTCCAATTCAGAAATCATACTCCGTTTCTTCTCATATACTGCACAAGTTATAGATAAAATGTATATTAAATGTGTAAATGTACCTACATAGGTATTATATTATATTGTTTACCTACCTTTTAAGCTATAAAGTTTCATGATGAAATAATGGTATTACAATCAATAGAAAGTACCTAATCCTAAATTAATGTACTTGCCTATTTAAGCAATCATTTTCACTATAATTTTGAACTAAAAATTAAATTGAATTTGTGTGTGTTATGCTTACATTTTTTATAAAATTTTTACTATTCACGTATTTAAGAACACTAAAAAAAAAATGATAATTTAAAATCGCTTGCCACAATTTTTGACTTTCAATTCAGATTTGATACTCATTAGAATTTATTATATAAAGTATTGATATGGTTACACAAATATTAGTTTTGACTTTTGAGTAATGCAATTAATTAATGTATTATACTCGTAACTAAGATATTATTAACACAAATTTGTATACGTAAATATTATTTTCTTAATAATATTTACCTCACTTATAAAACAAAAAGATATTATTCATTGCATCTTTAAATTTTTTTAAGAATTTGTAATACGATGATTATCTATCTTGTCATTAACCTATATGAATTGGTGTTTTTCTTCTTTTTTTTTCCCCCAGTGCAAATACAATTTGCTTTTTCAAGTAAGTTTTATTTTTAAATTATATTTTATGGTTAACATAATAATATGATTAATTATTATAACTATTGGATTTTTATTGGGTAATTGTCATTCTAAACATTTTAAACCGCATATAAAGACAATTCTAAATTAGGTATGCAAAGTGCCCCGATAAAATATTAATCGATTTTTTCCTTATTCTAGACTGTGACAATGTAAATGATTGTCTGTCTTACGCGATGAAATCATTAAGTGAGTTTAATACAGTAGAGCTCTAATATTTCACTTAAATACCAAATTCCAAATCGAGTCTTTTTTCTGAAACTTTAATTTTAAAATAATTTTATACATTCATTTTTCAAAAAAATTTCAAAAATTAATATTATTCATAATATATTTAATTTTAATATTATTACATTAAAAAAGTTATAGTTTCAAATGAACAAAAACTGTCCGTGATAAAAAGCACAAAATATCACGTCACGTAATTTAAAATGTAAATGTATAATGGTTAGTATAGTATAGTCGAAAAGTAATAAATGTTTAATGAAACTTTAATTTCAATATAATTAAATTCAAAAAATTTAATAAATAAATATACCTTTATAGAAATATTATAATTTTTGTGATTTTGGGTTTATTAAATTTGATATAAATTTTTATCAGAAAAATTATATTCCTAAGATCCCTGGCCACTAAATACTACTCAGAGTTTTTAACAGTTCTTTTTGACCATTTTGTATTTACCTTTTTTTATCTTGAAAACCAATATAAATGGTCCATCAAAATCACATCATAATTTATAATTACATGAGAACGTAAGAATCCTGACAATATTTTTTTTCTGCGTTCCATTCACCATAAGTATTTAGTTCTCATTCTCCACATACTACGCATATTCACATTTCTTTCACAAACACAATATTTTCAAATTACCATTATGCGATGAGAACAAAAAAATAAAATTAGTATAAGAAAAACTAATCCACGGACAAAATGTGAAAAATACAAAACTATGAATAAAGTTAAGTAGTACCAAAAAAAAAAAAACACATCAGTTGACAAGTGTCAAGTGCTTAGATTACAGGATTTTAAGTTTAATATGCTTATTACATTCCACATTATTAATGAAAGTCCATTTAATAAAATGCAGTAGGTAATCATTTAAAACAACACTTCGATTTCAATTTTGTTTACTCTCACTTTGATTAAAAAAAAATTTAATTTTACCTTTTTTAGAACGTGATTATAATATATTATTAGACAATGGTAAGATATATTTTACAGTATATTATAGTTAAAAAAACTATTTGTAACCAACAGTTTTACATACAGATTAGTTTATGTTTATCATCTAATATAAAGTATATAATACCCTATATAAATTACTCAAAATTAGTGGTTATTAAAAATCTTAAAAAAGTATGGTTATTTATTTATAATCTACTATTTACGTGTTTTAATTCCGACAAAATATTGGGATGCTTATAAATAATAATAATATAAAGAGGAATTATTAACTGTTGCCCGCAGTCGATACTGAAATCGTAAGAACTAAAAAAATAACTTTCCAAAATATTTCTAATTTGTACGCGTGGTTAAGACAATAATAAAAAGGAAGCGCCGGGATCAGTCTAGGTCACGTGGGTAGTTCGACGGGGTAGCAACTACGCTTTGGGTGGGTCACTAGTTTAGAAGTTGTGGTTTAAACGCATTATTTAATTTCTGAAAGCAATGATACATCATTGCCTTCGAAAATACGATTCTGAGCGAGTTCAGTTGTCTAGTATACGTCGTGGTAAAAACAAACTTAACAATAAATACCCTTGTCAACTCTGTAACTTTCCTATTTTATTATTGTGTAAAAGTTTCAGCTTGGTCAAATCTTTAATTTGGATGCTATGATCAAAAAAATCTAAATCGATGTGGAAAAAACACGTTTCCCGTAATTATTTGTTCCCCCCAAGGTCGATTACTCCCTTAAAAATGATCAAAATAGTTTGAAAACTAACTCGGTAAACCCTTTTTAATGACACATATAAATTTGAAGTCAAACGAAGCACTTTTGGGAATTTGACCGTTTTCGTCTTTCCCTCGAAACCTAAAAAATAATCAACGTTCCAAATAAAGTACCAACTCGGATCAACTATCGATCTTTTGAGGTAATGTACGTTGAAATTGGAGCATTTTTTCTAATAGAAAAAGTGATCACAAAAATGAAAAAAAAACCTAATCCTAGTCCCTAGGGTTCTTCCTTTACTGACTTTTCCATAACGTGTTGTCATCCTAAACAAAGCTGTATTCGAACTAGCGCGGCACCCAGTCGACGAACAATGTATAACATTATTGTTATAGTGTGACGCACCATTTTATCGACACTTTTCTTGTACGCTCTTGAAAACTACTGGGCCGATTTCTTTGAAATTTTCGTATACTTATAGTAACTTTTGTTTTACATAATATGTTAAATTTTAAATTCTTAAATAATATAATTGTGTAAGTTAAAATTTTTTTTCAAAAAAAAAAAAAAACACAAAATGACAAATTTCGGCCAATTTTCAGAATTAAAACAACTATAAAAAAAAATTTTGACAAACGATTTTTAAAATTTTTTACTTACGAATAGTTATATATGTCGTTAACGTTGTATTAAATTTTCAAAACTTTTTCTGGAAAATTTAAGTTTTTATTGAAATTAAATGACAATAAAATTGGAAATTTTTGAAAATTTCAAGGTTCTATATTTAGTTCAATAATTTGTGAAATGTTTTAAAATTTGTGTCACACCTGTACATTATTAATGTTAACATTGTGTCAAAATATCTAGTCTTTCCAATCATTATTTTTGGATTTATGTCCAATTAACAAAATTGATTTTGTCGAAAATGCGTTTTCCGTACTTTTTACCGTTTTAATTTAATTTTTTTTTTTTTTTGTTTTTCCTGAAAAACTTCTTTGGATTTGAAAATTTCGAAAAAACACGAACAATAATGTACCAAGGATATAATATTCTCTACCGGAAAGAGGTACTGTTGTTATAGATTGGAGCGATTCCCTAGGAACTACACGTGTCACAGACACAATAATAAAAAAAAAATAAAAAAACACACATCTTTGTAAAATCAATAGCTTCCTCGCTTCGCTCAGAATCTAAAACACACATCTTTGTAAAATCAATAGCTTCTTCACTTTGCTTAGAATCTAAACTAATTTTGGTACGAAGTATGGATTTCTCCTATCACTTTTAGTAACGTTCAAAAGATAAAATATTCAATTAATCCGGTGGGTTTTAACATGTTTTGTTGGCTTGTATCGGTAATAGTTTTATTATTTTGAAAATTATAAAGAATATTTATAGTTTTAATTAGGTATCTATCGAAATGATTGAGATGTAAAAAGAAATTCTGACAAAATTAATTTTACCTTTTTAATTTCTACTAGTGCGTAATTTAAGATTTTTTGGTGAAAAAATAATTTTTTGGTACTAATTATTTATTTCACTCCTTTTGCAGTCAATAAGTTATATATTTCACTCAGAATTAAAATTTTAGCTTCCCACCCGATCTTGAAACATTGGTTTCTATTAATTTTAAGCAATTTACAAAATGCAATTTTGTCAATACCTACTTGGATACTTTTTTCTCTACGCATCAAATCTAATATAAAACTTTTACTTTTAGAATACGCATTTAACTACTATGATGCTTTAAGGAATCGTTTAGATGAAGGTACGAAATATTTTTAATTAAAATTGTTCAAATGAAAATATTGAGTATTATATCAATTGACATAAAAGTTTAACACTGCTTAAGTATTCCTTAAATTATTTAAATTATTATTTGTAATAATTACAATATTTTTGTTGTATTTATCGTCTTGCGATCTGAACTAAATGTATTATAATGTCTTAACACGAGATGCATTTCTGATTATCTGCGAATAAATTGTATACAAATCGTGTGTATCCTGGTGGTGCCCATTTTTTAAGGAACAAAATGTAGGCAATTTCTACCACTCAATGCATTTATACAGATAAAATAAAAAATAAAATTCTGTTCTTTCGTAGAATTAAAGTAATTCAATCATTTTTTTTAATGAAAATAAGAAAACCTCCTTTAGTTTACAATGGAATTTTTTTTTTATTGCTAAAAACTCCCCTAAAAATTCGTTTAAAAAAAATTAATGAAATCAGGCGTAATTGAAAATATTGATTTAAATTAAAAAACTAGAACTTGAAAAATCAAATTCGTACGTTAACTGTAAAAATTATTTTTCCATTTATTAAAAAGAAAATTATTGAAATCAGATCAATCTACGAGACGTGAGGTTTTTTTTTGGTGAAGCGCGTTATAGAGTGGAAAAGGCCCCTAAACTAGATTAATAAATTATAATAAACATTGAATTGTTTTTGCCACTTGCATTTGTTGGTGACATATCGCTAAATTCTACGATAAAAAAGCAAAAAAACGCTATGACAAAGTACCTTTATTTATTATATTATTAATTAATACCCGGAAATCAATGCTTCATTTATGCCTATATTCTCCAAGTTCAAATAACGTGTTTACATAGTTGTGCGTTTTCATGAATTTTCACAAGGCTGGGCAAAAAGTTAAATTAAGTAAAAGTTAATTATTGTATTTTTTGAATTTATGTAATTAATAGTTAATATAGTTAATTAATAGTTAACAAGTGAAAACGGAATTGTTAAACTTAAATTAATAAAGATAATAGTTCATAATTTCAATTTACGTGTTTTTGTACCCATAGTATGGCATTTCCTTAGCTTCAAAAATGTTTATTTGTATTTCTTTTTGAAATTTTCTTCTTATTATTAATTTGTTTTCAAACCGTTAAAACAAAATTAAATTATTATTGATTAATTTAAAGTTGACTCATTCAATTAAAAACACTAACCTAATTAAGTTAGAAGTTAACGGAGAAAATAAGTTAACGAGTCAACTTACTTAATTAAAATTAAATTGAATTTTAGCTGAATTTTAATTTTTAACGAATTAATGCCCAGCCTTTAATTTCTAATCATAAGAAATGGTTCCAAATAAACAAAACAATCTAATAATTTTTATCTTGAATTTCGAAGATATAACTCAAAAATCAAGAACCGGATTCTTGGAGTTTTTTTTAACTAGACATAACTTCCTTTAGTGTTTATTGTAACCCGCCGGCTTTAGTTGGGTGTCACAATTGTGGCATTTTTTGAGAGAAAGTTTGACAATTGGGTCAGTTTCATTTTTGCCCTAATCAAACAATCCTTGCTATTTGTACCTAATTTATCATGTTTTAAACCATATATATTGTAAGAAAACATATTTATGTGTACATATCTATAAAAATTAAATGTTCTTTGATTTTTTGATTTTTTATAATTGTCTAGTCAGTTTTATAGCACTCGTAGAAGACCCAGTGACATATTTTAACAAGTTTCTTTGTGAGTGATGATAAAAAATTAATTTTGTTTTCTTTTTGTTTTAACGTACTCGTAATAAAGAGATTTCCTAATAATAAATTAAATATTATACATTGACTCCAAATATTAGGGTAATTTTTTTTATCTTTAAATACACACCATATACAAATTATTCTTTCAAAAAAAATTATAAATTTCCACGTTATTATAGTGAAACAAATGGAAGTTTGTCTTTATCTTTCCGTTTCATGGCAATAATGTTTCAAAGAATGACACCTTTTATAAAAAATTACCTTGATATACCGCGCACTCACACGATATTTGAATTTTATTCCTATGCCAAAATGTCTAGTAAATTTAAATATATATATTCTTTGTAGTTAGCACTAGGTATATCTCTTATTATCTTAAAAGAAAAAACCAATTCCCCGTCATATAAAATACAATAATACGGTTATGGTTTCATTTAAAAGCTATTGAACAAACTGTGTCAATGAAATTTCGAAAAATATAGGATTAACTGTGAGATACCTTATTATTTTTCGGACTTGGTTATGTTTTAATTATATACCTTCACCAATAACATACATTTTTTAAATGTGTTAAATTTAAACATGTTAAACAATTATACCCATATTCCGTGTACGAAAACCAGTTTTTTATGAAAGCTCCGAGGAATATAAAATTTTTTTTTCATATATTTACTTAAATGTATTTTAATATCAATACATATACTAATAAGGAACGCATTAAAAATAACACCACGAGAAATTTATCACGCACTCCCCCCCCCCTTCATTTGAAAATAAATTTGCCACATTTCCTGCTGAAATCGATTAATAGAAAGCCAAGAAATTGAATATGTTGCTTATTCACGTACAATCAAATATCATATTTTATTGTAGACGTAATGAACGATGAAAACCTTCATACTATGGCCATCGGTATGTACAACAAAATCGTTAACTTTTGATATAAATAGGTTATTTCATACAATAGTGTTTGTTAATATGACAGATAATTAAATACGATTATTCAACTCCATTCACTCATAATGTAATTCTGTTTAATTGAAATTCGACTTTAAATAAAAACATTAAATTTGAATGGTACCTATTTAACGCTAAACCAGCTATTTTAACTACTTATTTTTAGCGGATATGTTTCAAAACTAAGTCAAAAATTATAGAAAAAGTGAACAAGCGATAATACGAATATAGCAGTAAATTTACAAAACTTTTATGTTTGTAAACAAATAAATTATTTTATATACTAAGTTCATGTTGTAACTTGAAAGTTAATAGAAAATGTGGAAGGATTTAAACGCATACGCCGATACGCGATATGGTTAAATTATAAAAATCATCATAGTTGAACGCATATTTTACATCATAACTAAGATAATCCTCTCAAAAATAATGGATAGTAAATTAACTATCATCGGAGTTTACCTAAAATATGCAAGTTCCGTCATTAGATCTTTATATATTTTTCAAAAACTTTATCATTGTGAGCAACACTTTTCACGGTGATTGAACGTTTTGGAGCAAAACTAAAAATTACTAATTGTGATTTATCTAGATATTCAGAAACATAAAATTACGTTTGGAGAAACTATATTAATAGCAGAATATTTCCTAGTTGATGTAATATATCTTGGTTATTGCGTTGTTAATTTTAAAATAATTGTTTTCGCGTGATATGTTACAGACACCGCAAGTATGTTATACAATTTTTTACTAACATCGTTCAAGAGTGATGACTTTTCATGATCGTAATAACAAATGTTAAATCAATATTCCAATCGTTTTCACTCCAGTAGAGTTTGTCTTTTTATCCAAGAATGATAAAACCTATAAGATATTAATTTTTTTTTAATTTTCCGTTCATATAATAATTACACCGATACGTCAAATTTTTATCGTAGATAAAATTCTGGAGAGATTTAGAGGTAATTAAAAAATTTGTTATGCATATTTTTAAGAAGAGATAGATTCTATAGTCTAAATATTTAGTTATTATACCTGTTTAATGGTTTTAGATCAATAAATATAATAATCTACAAACCTCTTGCGTTTTGATTCTATAATACGTGTAAGAATAATAAAATATAAAATAGAAATCATACGTTTTAGCTGAAGTATGTTATACTTATAAATATACACTTATGTATGTATTCATAATGTTCATTTTATTTTTTTAGGAAACAAATTAGCTTTTGTTACTCATGTATATAACTACGAAAGTATGTATTTCATAAAATTACACTTAAAATTTTAACTAAACACATATACTGTTGTCTAGTTGTATTACCATTTAGGTTCGTTTAATTATTGCTGCCAGAGCTTTACATCCGAATAAACCCAAACCCTTAGACACCTATCTTATAACACCTTGAAAATTATGTCACCCTAAACCCTTAAAATCCAAATTATTTCTTTCATTCTGTGGAATAATATTAAAAAAAAGGTATCTTTTTTGCAATGGCATTCATCACAAACAATGATTGAACATATTATTTTTAGGTTTTGAGTTCCTGATAAATGTTGAACCCAATTTATTGGTTTAAAGAAACAGAAATACAAAAACAAAAGCAAATTCATGTTTTAGATTCTAAGCGATACGAGGAAGCTATTGATTTTACAAAGATGTGTATTTTTTTTTTTTTTTTTTTTTTTGTGTCTGTGGCACGTGTAGCTCCTAGGGAATTGCTCCGATCTTCAAAAACAGAAAATTTTTCTTGTAGAAAATTTTAAATCCTTGGTGCATTATTGATTGTGTTTTTTCGAAATTTTCAATTCCAAAAAGGTTTTTCAGGAAAAACAAAATAAAAATTTAAGAAAAAACGGAAAAAAGTACGGAAAACGCATTTTTGACAAAATCAATTTTGCTAAATGATCATAACTCCTAAAATAATGATTGGAAAGAGTTAATATTTTCACACAATGTTAACATTGATAATGTACAGGAGTAAAGCAAATTTCAAAACATTTCACCAATTTTTGAGCAAAATATACAACTTTGAAATTTTCAAAAATTTCCAATTTTATTGTCATTTAATTTCAATAAAAACTTAAATTTTCCAGAAAAATTTTTAAAAATTTAATACAATGTTAACGACATATATAACTATTCGTAACTAAAAAATCATTAAAAAGGGTTTGACGAGTTAACAGCTTAGTTTTCAATTTATTATAATCATTTTGAAGGGAGTAATGGAACTTGGGGGGAACAAATAATTACGGTAAACGTGTTTTTTCCACATCGATTTAGATATTTTTGATCATATCATCCAAATTAAAGATTGGACCAAGCTGAAACTTTTACACAATACCAACATAGGAAATAAACAGATTTGACAATAATATATATTGTTAAATTTGTTTTTACCACGACGTATACTAGACAACTGAGCTCGTTCAGAATCGTATTTTCGAAGGCAATGATGTATCATTGCTTTCAGAAATTAAATAATGCATTTAAACCACATCTTCTTAACTAGTGACCCACCCAAAGCATAGTCGCTACCCCGTCGAACTACCCACGCAACCAAGACTGATCCCGGCGCTTACTTTTTTTTAAAAATTTAATATATTTTTATATATATGTATGTATAATGAATCCTCTTAAAATGGTTATTGCCCGTATTAACCATAATAATATAATGGCCATTAACACCTGGATACTGATTCTTGTTATTTTATTATAATGTTAAAAAAACGCAAAGATTTGTCACACTCAAAGTCCGACAGTGTGCAATGTTTGGTTGCAAAGTGTTGCATTTTCTGTTAAAGTTTTACGTTTTTTATTATTTTCGACGACTGTGAGATATATAGATAACGACAAAGTAAAAAGAGTAGTAAGGTAGATAGATAAATCGTGGTTTGAGACGCTTAATACACAATTATTCGTTTTGGGTTGTTTCTGTAATATTGCAAGTTGTATTCGAAGGGTGACAATTTCTATATATGTATTTGGAGACGCGCGTCTATGTGCGACTGGCAGCTTTATTTTTATCATTTACCTGTGGGTGGTTGAAAAATACGACCCTGTTGCGTACGCTGGACTATTTATTATGGTCTATTGTCATTCTTTTGGCACAGGGGTGAAACGTGAACTGCAAAAGGACGTTTTGCCTTTTGGTTTGAATTTTTATATGAGCGTAATCGTCTTAGTTACCCTATGTGACTTTGATAACGCTACTATGTCTAGTTCAGTATCTCTTAAATATGTGTAAGTAATAGTAAATTGTTTATTTAATTCAACTTATTAACAACAATTTTACGATGAATGTAGAATACTGAATGTGGTACCTGGGGTCTGGGACATTTTGATGCACTATATAACATCAATGATCTTGACTCCAATCAATAAAAAAAAAACATCTTGCTTCGTGCTGGGTTTATTAGTTGAATTCTGGTTTGAATGATATTTAGTGCTGTCAAAACAACTCAAACTGAGTCAGCTAAACCTAAAACGTATAATAATACGATGATTTTATCACACTTTTTCACCTTATTATGTAGTTATGGACGAACACGACTACAGTAAGTATACTAGGTACTCGTCCATAAAGTCAATAATATTGATGTTTGTACGAGTATTGCCTACCTAACCCAATTCATGGTTTTGCTGATACTTAAATTAATGTGTGTCTTGTTTTACTCTCGTCACGTAATAATTGTGCAAAACGTGTTGTGTTTTCCGACGACAAAGAGCCAAAATAAAACAAAAAAACAAAAAACCTACAATCAAACAAAGGACTTCTTATTTTTTTAAAGTCGGTTAAAAAGAGCACACGACAATGGCGTATATACGCATTTACAAAAGAATGTTAAATCGTATTCAACCTGTAACCTGAACCAATGAACCGACCGACTTATAGCTTACACGGATAATAAGTCCGTACTAATCCTATCAAATTCAAAAATGATTTTGTCTGTACCGTTTTCATAATTAAATAACTGAAACTCTAAGGACTTTAAAATATGGTTTGAACTACGTTAAAGCCATGATAGGACACTTTACAAATAAGCCTATCTAAATCTAAGTATAGACTATATTATTATAAATAATTGGAAACTGTTACTTTTAGGTCTCTATCAATTCTACGTACGCCATGTTTATGAGCAATGTGATGGACATGGTATGTGATTTCGTTTCCTACATCTAAAAGCTATAGAACACTAAAACAGTAGTTTTACTAGCAATAACATTAACAAGATTTAATCGTTATACAATGTCGATTTTAAAATATAATTAAATCAAACACATGAAATTTTTGAAAATTCTATTTAACTATAACGTATTCAGTTGATTATATAATATAAATATAAATATATATATATATATATTATATAAATGATGATTAACCTATTTTACACAATATCACTATATTTTAATTTTTTTTTTTTTTATTTTAGATTTTCAGACATTAGGTGATTTCAGTCCAGAATATTACTGTCTAATTGTCCGTCAGAATACAAATTAGTGGTTATATAAAATACAAATATTTTTATTTCGTGTATACATTAGTATAGCCTGAGTTTGTGTTTGTATATATTGAAATAATATTGAATTTAAATAAACTATCACAACTTGTATTACATAAATATAATAAAAACTATTTTTTCAAACAACTTTTGAATATAATTATTTATGTATTAATCGATATAGTATCTTCTTTTATTACGCGACCATTGTCGACTATTTGGCGTTTGGCATTTAAGCAATTGCCAAGGCCGGGAACAACTCGAAAAAATTCAAGTTAAAAAGTTAAGTCGATTTTATTTTATTAAGACAGGCATTAATATTCTGAATCGGAGTCATTTATCAAAACAATAATCAATTAATTATTGTTTTATTTGTTAAGGAACTGAGATTCCCTACTAAGATAGACTACTGTAAAAAAGAAATATAAAATGCACTCTGGTGGAATTCAATAGAAACCATGTTGGATATTCCACTTTAAGTTAATTTTTTTTTTTTTTGGTTAACTAAAAATGTAATAAATTTAATAAATGAAAAAAATCAACTTTTAACATGACTTTTTGTTTTTTCAATTAACTTAATTTAACGAGTTTAAAAAATTTGTTGGGTTGCTAAGCCTAGGTCCTTACCCCCCTTAAATTATAATAATTGACATCTCCTGCTTTCATGTCAGCTATCCTCATATTATTATCTTCTATAACCTACATAAAGCCAAATTTTGTTGAGTCTTCGTTTTTTTCCTTTTCCTTCAACCATGAAGATTTCATAAGCTTTTTACCGCCATTGACTCATCTTTTCTCCCGAGTTTTGAGCCCTGATATTTTACCACAACATTCCAATTCATAAAGTCGAATCTAGTCTGACGTTCAGTGTCAATGTTTTATAATCTAAAAATAAACAGTATCAAAAATCTTAAAAAAAAAAAAAACGTCACATTGTAACTATTTCATTTTTGCACAGTTACGTTATTAAAAAATTCCATGAAAAGTAATGTTCCGAATTTACACTATATAATAAATGATAATGAATATTAGTCATTTTTTATTTTGTAAGCTGCATTTGTTACAAAAGTCATAATGGAAAAAAAAGTCAATTTTACATAAATAAGTGTATTTACCGTGTACATAGGTGAATTTATAATAGTTAATAAATCATTGTCAACGATATGATTACGGGTATTACGTCGGTTTCATTATTTTTTAGAAACAACTACAACAGCTGCAATTGTAATGAAAGAAATTATTTTACAATAACTTTATATACAAAATATAGTAATTATAAGTCGGGTGTTTATTAATTTCAATTTATTTTTTGTCACGATCTTCAGAGAACCTTTTACGGTATGGAGATATGCTCTTACAGCGGGCATTGCGAAAAAGACCGACTTAGCGCACGTGATGGTTTTATTTTTTCCTTCACGATACGCCATGTGAAAATAGTCTAAATGTTTCAATCTTATTTAGAATACTGATTTTATCATCATGAGAAAATTAGTTTAAAACTAATACAAAAAAACGTCATCGAAAAATATCGAATACCACGGAACGCTCTACTTTAAGAATTTTGCTAAAACTGGTCGAAAAATTCCAAAAATTGTAGGCATGTATAAATATTATTAATAAAAACAACGTATGAACATGTCAAACTATTTGAAAAGTTATTATTCAAGTAATTATTACGATTTAAGTTTCAATTATTTCATTGTGCGTAATAAACAATATAACACGATATCAATATTTATTATAAGCTTTCAGGGTGGAGTTTTCCAATTGTTTAGTGCAGATACATGGCACATTGATTTCTCAAATATTGAATGACAAATTTTTGTGATTTACAAATTTTTTCAAAATATAAGTGACAGGTATGTGACTAATTTGTGGCAATTTTCCAACTTCATACCACTATAAAAAATAATTTGTTTTTAATAACGGTAATTGGAATTTGCTAGTAGCATATAAATTTATATTATATTGACCATGTTGAATTAAAATTTTGAAACTTTTTCTAGAAAATTAAGTTTGTATCGAACAAAAATTACAACAAAAGAAATGAAATTTTTTGAAAATTTCAAAGTTTAATACTTAAAGCTCAAAAGTTTTTGAAATCTCTTGAAACTTGTTTTACTTTATTCAATATAACGTAAAAATTTCACTTTTTTCGTTAATTATTTATAGTTACAACTATTGCGTGAGAAAAATTGATCAAAATATCATCGATGAACCTATCCAATCTTAACATCGTTATAACACACATATTACAAAAGTTAACAATTTAATAAGGGAGAAATAACAAAACAAAAATAAAAATTATCAAGATTTTATCTACTTTAGTAAATTAGTGACGTGTTTTTTTAGTACCTACCAATATAACCTTATTTTTACTAACTCATATTCAATAATTTGTAACGTCAGATATTGGTTTTACATTTTTTCAGTATTTGTATTGTTATCGTCGCATATTGTGTTTAAGTCAAGTTTGATTATGTATATTTTTTTATCGATTCTCAAATTCGGCCAATTCAAGCTAATCCATCGTCTTACGCATATTCTCTTGAGCGTCAAAAGTTTATAGTTATAACCGTTTTATCTTTTTTTTTCTTCACTGTTTTATTGTATACAATTTCAAATTTTTTTTGCAGTCTTTCCGTTTTTTAAATTTTTGTTTTTTGAACATGCTTTTGTACACCAAATGTTGTGTCTTACGAGTGATCATTGTTATTTTCGGGGCAGTAAACGTCATTTGCTATCATACAAGTAATAACAGTATATTTTTTAGCAATCCAGATTTTTAAATAATTATCGATTACAATTAAATGTTACGTGTTGAATATAGAAACAAAGTTATTGGTTTTATAAATGTGAACTTTTTCTCTGTCACGGGGTATCTAAGTAGTTCCTAACAATATGCGATGATTTTAACATGTAGCCACTATTTACTGGATGCTTAAACAACCTAAAGAGTACAGATATCGGAATTTATATTAATTCTGTTCTATTTTTTGATTACTTCTTTATAAATTCCAATAATGAAAACAAAAATAAAAATTATACCTGTAGTACTTAAACACAACGATTTACGTTAAACCAGAACGGTATTGTTCTTGTTTACATTATTTTGGAGAATAACTGAAATTATTTTTGTACACGAAATTTGGCACAACTAACATATCATTATGCAGCAAACCGATTACCAAATTAATTATTATTAATTGTAGATTTAACCCTGTCTGTGTTTTAATTTAGTAAAAGAAGAATGTCTTTGTAAGTTTTTTGTTTCAATACACATAATAAATAAATATTTTTGTTACAGTTTCAAGTAAACAACAAGAATATTGATAAAACTAAACTTTTTAACGGCAATTATTGTCAATTATAAATTATATTAATTACATAACTATCGTGTTTATTTTGTCACGACACATTATACTTAGAAAATTCATTAAAGAGACTTAAAATTTGTATATTTAAAAACAAGTTGACTAATTATTAGTTATTTTATCATTATGTTAAATAAATTACATTTAAAGACCTGTTCAGTTCCAAAACTTTAAAAGTTCAATTAAAAGCTCAAAATTGGTTGGAAAACTTTGAAAATCTTACCTAAGACTTGCGTTACACTGTGATAATTTTTCAAGTGTATTAGTTTATTTCTCTGAGAAAAATTAAAATTTGTTAAAAACTCGTTTTCTTGATTCAATTTTACTTTGTTAACCAGTTTTTTTGTGTAGTTTATTTACTGCAACTTTTTGAAATAGTTTTAAGAAAACTAAAAACTCACATAGTTTTTAAAATTTTTAATTTACGTTGTGATAACCAATTTCAAAATTTTTTTCTGAAAAATTAAAGTTTTAATTGAACAAAACTTACTGAACAGACTAAAATTTCAGAAATGTCAACATTTTACTTTCAACATTAAAAAAGTAACGATATTAAATGATTTTTGTTTGTTTTATTGTAACACAAAATCAAAATCGTTTAAAAGAATAAAAATAATTTTTCTATGTACTGAATTTTAAAATAGGGAACATCTTTTCGGAAGAATGAAGGGTGGATTTGTATCAATGTTGCTAGAAAAAACTAAATATGTATATTTTTAGATACTAAATAATATTTTTTAATTTAATATATTCAATATATTTGTAATTGTTTTTTTTTTTTTTTTTTTCATATACATTGTCTCACAGCTCAAATAAATCAAGTTTTTCAAAGTTTGTATTGTTTTTAAATAAACTCAAATAAACTTAAACTTTACTGTTAAATTTAAAACATATCCGATAAAAACTCATCGAAATCCAAACCAAAATGCAAATTTAAAATAACATAATCTGATAAAATTGTAATAGATATAATTTTTGTTCCAGATAAAATAGCCGCGTATGACTGTATTAAATACGCTATGAAAAACTTAAGTAAGTCAAATAAACGGAAAGTATTTTAAACAAGGCATCTGCACTGCTAATATCTAATCGATATTACAACAATTGGATTTTATTTCCTTCAAAACATTGTTCATCCAAAAATTACTTATTCGATTTAAATTATCATTCCTATTCCTATTATTCTACTACCCCACAGCACACCCTAATTTTCAAATTTCTACATGCTACTAGCTTTTATATCTCCTTCCCAGATACAAAACATTCTCATTTAATTTTCATTTAACTTAAGAATAAAAGAGAAAATTTGAAACTAATATGGTAGTTAATATAATAGATTAAAAAATCAAAAGTATAAACAATTATTGTTCAAAAAATGAACAACAAACTAACTTGTGTTATTTTTGTAACAACTCTAATTTTTTAAATATTATTTTTAATTACATAAATTCACAAACCACATCTTTTTAAAAAATACAATCTCATTACTAACCACAACTCCTACAGAATAAGTAGTTTAAAAGATCTTAGGTTTAGACAGTTGGTTATAGTTTGTTAAATATAGTTGGTTATAATTTGTTAGCCAAATCGCATCTGAATAACTTCTCGTAGTGTACATATAGTGGTAAATATTTCTTTTGTATAAACTTAACAACCATTTTTGTAGTAATTATATCATAAAATACAAAATTTCATATTGTAGAAGAAGATATGCCTATATTGACAACGAATTGTAAGAATTCTAAAAAAATTGTGTAAAATAAATAATAAAACAAAAAAGTAAGTAAAAAATTAATATTTATTTTCATTTCTTAGTTTATGCACGTCAATATTATAAAGAATTGAAGAATTATTTAACAGGAGGTACGAATTTCTATGAATTTAATACTTTAAATTGAAAGTGTAATAATATTAACTATACAATGTGAAACAGAACGGAGTACAAAATTTCTAAGACAAATAAAATTCTTCAATATAATTGTATTCTAAAAATGTGGGATTTTGTGTTCTTTGACTCTATAAAGAATTATTTCATTTGATGTTTGATCATGATTCGAGATATATTTCTGTTTTATTACAGATATATCATATTCTTAAATGTTATCAAAATGCTTTGTCCGGATGTAGTTGAATGTAAAAATTAATAATTTAATTAAAAGATTGTTTTTATGGAGATAAATAAGTTATGTGATTTGTAGTAAAAAATAATTTTGCCTGAAATAAAAAAAAAGGATGTTTTGTTCTCCACGATAATTGTTCTTTTTCTGACATAATTCAATTTTATATTAAAATAATTTGAACTGATAAAAATCTCAATTCGGTATAAACTATCTCACTTCAATATTTTGGTTCAGCGTGGTATTTGATTTCTTTAATAATTAAGATTTTTGTTTCTGCTTTTTGGAAGATTTTTTTTTTCTAATCAAAATTCAGAAGTAGATCAAACTACAATTTTTTTATTTTTAGCCAAAAATGGAACAAAATATTAGCATATACTTAATATGATTTAATATTAATCATACTACATTCGTATTTAATAATCAGAACGAAATTCGCCATAAATATTTTAAACGATAAAAATTAAATATTCTAATAAAACATTGTACCTGGAAATTATAGAGTTCTAGTCACAAGTTTTATTCAAATATGACACTTCTTCTAAATACATACTACTAATTCTTAAGTAGCGTCAAACTATGATTTTGAATGTTTCCACTAAATTTTTCCAGTTAAACTCAACTGGAATCATACGTGACTTCTGATCTCAATTAACTTCGAAAGCTTACCCCAAAACATGAAAACAATCTTTTTTAAATTTAACAATTTAAATTTTTGAATAAGAACTCAAAAACGTAGGTATTGGTATACTCGCTAGGATCAAAATAAATTTTATTACCTTTGCAAACAAATCCTGGAACATTTGGCTACTTTTAATGTTAACATAGGTAAATAAAATACTGATTATTTTTCTATTTTTTATGTATAATATTAATGTTTAGGTGATGTTGTCGATCCACTAACGTTTTGGACCGACGCTTTTGGTAAGTGTACCATATTATATTCCAAGAATGTATTAGTTTTAACATGATTTGGATTTTAATAAATTTAATATTGTTTCTTTATCATCCTTAAACCTCAATAACTTTATCTAAAACCGACCGATCTTTTCACTCATAGTCAGTTTCTGTAAGCCCCTGTGTTCGGACAGTACCATGAAGGTCCGTTTTTTAATTTCCTACGATTTTTAGATTCTAGCAAAAAATTTATTGGTTTTTACACAACGTGTGTTTGTTTTACACCCTTCCGAAAATCATGATAACTTAATTTTACTTGTTCCCACTTTCGAGTAGCACTTGTTTAAAAATTTTCCAAAATTCTGAACTTTGATAAAAGCTTGACTTTCATTTAAATTTTTGACTTTTTACCAATTACTTGTCCAATGGGAAACAGTAACAAATCAGCTGCTGACGTAATTGAACTAAAAAAAGGCACTTTTATTAATCTTTTTGTGACGTAATTTACATTTCGTATTTTAGAATTGGTAATTCATGAAACCGTCGAAAACTTATAGATTTTTACTGTTTTTAACATTTCCTGATGTTTAGGCGTTCTAGTATCATGATTTTAAAATCACAAATATTTTGGTTACATTCCCAGGAAGAACTATTTAATTTTTATCTCTTTTGATGGTTCAAAACTTCTCTTTTTAAGAACATTTATTAAATTAAAAACTGCTTATAGCCAGATAAGTTTCACGGTATAGGCGCATAATACTAGTATACAAGATATTTTGTACACTTTTTTATGATTGAGATAAATGTTAAAAGTAAAATGAATTACCGTATATTAATTTTAAATAAGTGTTGCACCTGATAATATTATGGCAATAATAATAAATATTATTAATTGCAGGTAAAACTGGCCGTAAAGGACCATATAAATTCATTGTCAACCGTATGTAGAGAAGTATTTATTTTATTTTTACATGTCACAACTAATTGAAAACATAAGCCAATTTTATTGCATACTTTTATGCACCTGAAAATGTTTCCTTCTTATATTTACAGTTATGCGCAAAATATATTATTAACTTTCCATCAGTAACATAGCACCAAACTAATTATTTTTCAACAATTGTTTGCGACTGTTTTAAAATCAATACTTAGCATTAACTTGTTCAAAATTTATGCTAAATTAAAACGTAAATTAAATTTTGATTTAGTTACTAAACTCATTGCTTTTTTTTTTTTATTAAATTTTAACTGAATTTAACTTCTCTCAAAATGAACGTGTTAATTGTTATTTAAGTACAGATTTTTAAAATAAGCGTTAGAAAAAGAAAAGTTTAAAAATAAGTCAATACTTGATTTATTTTATTTTACTTAGGCATAGAAGGCATTTAAATAAAACATTGTATTAATTAAAGTCTTTTAAGTAAAATATATTGAAGTAAAAGTACATGACAACGTTTTAAACACTACGTGTAGCAATGAAGGACTATTATTAATTAACATGACTTGTTTTTTCTTCAAAATAATTGCAAAAATTTCTTCAAAAATGTTCCGATCTTTACACAGTATATACGATTTTTTTTTCACCACTTGTTTTTCTATTGGTTGCTCAAAAACTCATTTTTGCGAAATTTTCTTTCTTTGAAAATAGATCGACATAAAACCTATCCGAAAAATTTGTAAAATCTGCAATAATTAGAGTCAAGGAGTTTTTAACGAAACAATACATTTATTTTATTAATACTCGTTCAATATAAAATTAAAATACTTGACATTTCTACACAATATTATGAACTTAAGTCATAATAATAGGCACATCATAATATGTTATCTATACAGATAGGTACTTCAGAATAATTTATTCAAGTATATTTTTGGGCAATACGGAGCGCTTAGATGAACATGATAATTGTTTACAAAATACATTGGTTTATCGTTGAAAAATGTATAATTTTTAGACCATTTGTAATTCCAAGCTAATATTGAGTTCCTATTGTGTTATGAGAATGTACAAAAATCAAAAAAGGGACCACTTTCTGAACAAAATTGAAAATGACCTAGATAAACTAAATGGAAATTTTACGTAGTTTGCCACGTTATTGTTAACACGTATATGTTCTCATGGCTGATTACGTAAACCTACTATGAAAATTTATTTATTTTTCAAATGGTCATGCATGCAATTTGTTTAGATTGTATAAGTAAGTTTTATTTTCAATACAAATTTTGCATCTTATTTCCTTTTGCGGTATTAAAATATATTATTTGATGTGAAGAAAAAACTTTTTCTTCAACTTTTGTATAATTATACAAATATATTTCATTAATATTTTAAAACAGTAATAACACTAAATTCTGTTCAATTGCTTACACTAAATAATAACTTATTAAATCATATTTATCACAGACGAACTGAAGAATTACTTTGGAAGTATGTGATTATAAAATTGTATATTTAGCGTTTTCAATTAATAATTTACATAATATTCTTTTAATTTTTCAATTATATTTTTTTGAAAAATAATATAAGCGAGACCAAAACAGGTTATTGTAGTGGACATATATATATATCGAAGACTTTGTGGTTATGTCTCCAAACATGATATATCAATCTATTAATAATCAAATGAAGGTACCAAAATATTTGTGAAAATCAGCCTCTAAACGTTCACGCACTCTAAATTTTAGATTCTGAGTGTAATAAAGAATGTAAAATTTTACATGATGTTTTTTTTCTTTCGAAACGACGACGACTTCGTTGAAAATGTTCCGATCTTTAAGATATAATACCCACATTCAGGTCACCCTTGTTATTTGCACATTGGTAAGTATACCGAACTCAATACATGTTGTACCCGTGTGTAAAAGTACCCTTATGTTTTTATAGTTATACCTAAAGAAATTGTACAACACGCATATGCAAATGAAAGTAAGTATGCATAATAGTTAAAACACTAGGCTTACGGTGACCCTAAAAAATATGTTTAAAATTTGTCCTAAATTTTTAGCAAGTTATTACAGTTTACAAATCGAAAATTTGCATTTTAATTTCTTTCACACTAGATTAAGTTTTTTAGTTAGAAGTATGTAACTTGTGTAAAACTACAATCTCTACATACTTCTCGATCTACAGTCGTATGCCAGTTTTTTAAAATCAATTTTTTTTTTTTAAATATTAGTATTTAACCTCGTTGTTAAAAATTTAATTTTAAAGTTATTTTTTTTAATGATTAAAATTCTAAAAATTACTCGACGTCAATAGACAGGTATTCTGAATCGTAATAATTGTTCAAAACAAAAATGAGTTAATTATTGTTTCATTAGTGAAGGACCTAAGATTCCCTACTAAGATAACCTAGCTATAGAAATAAAGCGTAGTACGCGCTCTAGTAGAATTCTATATAGTAAATCTATCGAATATTTCTCCATAAGTTTGTACATAATCATGTTATTTTAAAACTTCAATCCAGAATGGACGTTTGCCTCGATACATTTTCGAGTACTTTTGACATAGATCAAAATTGTATACAATATATATTATTCAATCAAAAGTATTGTGATAACCGTCTTTGATCTTTTACCTATAATGATCAGTGCGAAATAAGTAATATTTTTCTATTATAATTAAATAGATATGACGATCATAGTTTTAATATCGCGAGAAGATTGCAAAAATAAATTAATATTAAATCTATGACAGTTAAAAATCAAATAAAAATAAAAATTACTAATAATAAAACAAAAATGAATAAACTAAATATTAAATAGTTTGTTCTCATTTTTTAGCATTAAATGAAGACGATAGCAGTAAGTGTAGCTGTGGTCAATAATATTTATAAATTTGATTGAAGAAAATATAAAGATCTTACTGTAAAGAATTTTTTTTTTTCTATCACAGCTAACTTATATGAATTGATACTAATTGGTTGTTATTAATTTTAAAAACAAAAATGACTTTTTTTTAAGTCAACATAACTCAAAAATACATAATACATTAAATGATTAGGATCTGTTGTCTAAATTATAATCAAAAGTAAGCTCTCAACGGATTGATATTCGAAAATAATCTATAATTATAATTAACGTTTTAACACTTTTATACAATGACACCCTTAATTTGATGATATTTTTATCCAATTTCTAGTACAATTTATTCAAATCAAATGAATCGTTTTTATTTCGACAACATAAAATATCTTTACCCAAAGCACTTTGTAAATGTTTCACAGATTTTGAAGATTCTTTTCTTTTTTTTAAGAATAAACCACTTTCCAAGCCATATATTAACCGAAAGCTCAAATTTTCATTGCACTTTAAGCCTTCACTGTTACTAACAAACCAATTTAAAAGTTATCTAAATTTTATATTACTCAGAATCATACGCATTCTGTATATGGATTTATGATAACAATATATTTAAAATTGATCTTCTATTTTCCTTTCGAGACGTTTTCTTCTTTGTAAAAAAAATAAATTATCAATTCTCGATTATTTTATTTTTGTGTTAAAATTTTTCACTCTTATAGGTAGGTAGTCATATTTTACATTATTATCTTTACTTAGGTATCTATAGTTTTAATTTTCTAGCATTTTGTAACGAGAGTAACAAAATATCGTTTACTAACATTCTATAATTATTTTATCGCTTTTTGCATTTTCTCGTACGTAAGTGTTGAATATTGATGAAATAATGTATTAAGTAATAAATATATTTATTAGGTTTCAAGTTCAATTACATGGAACACATTATTCGAGAATTTGGCTTTGATAGTATGTATTTTGATGAAAAGTCCTACTAACAATTGCTCAGTCCTAACATTATATTCATTATATTAGTATACCTCTAATACCTGTATACCTATATATATATATATCAATAATATTATAAAAACCATAAACGAGAATTAAAAAGTTTAATCAATAGCATAAATCAAAAGTTCATAACAGATTTTGTTTTTAAAAATTCGTCGTTTTCTTAGTAAATTTTTAACATTACAAGAGTAGTTTATTTTCTAGTTTGTTTAGAAAATAATTAATGTGGTGTGGAGTAATTAGTATTAATGTTAGCTGCAAAAAACTATATATATATATATATATATACATATAATAGGTAAAACGAATCATCTCGATGACAATCTAGGTGTTTTTGGTTGTTCTGATAGTTATCATTTTGCTTATCGGACTAGTTTGACTGATTTATATTAAATCAACTATATAATTAATCATGAAATCACAAGTTTTTTTTTTTTGTAATATAGATAGAGTTGCCCTGTTATATCCGTCTAATTTCTGCGAAAAGGAACAAGGTATATTGAATAATTAATGTATAACTAAAGTATTTATTTTGATTGCGTTTTTGAATTTTTACATTCAGTTACCATTCTTGACGCTCGGTTGGATACCATAGTAAAATTTGCACACATGTCATTGTGTTAAATTGATTAAAAAAAAAAATAAAAAAACGTGTAAATTATAACCCTTAAAAATGCATGATGTATTCATATTTTTGGTAAATATTTTCAATTTCAAATAAATTTGTAATCATCAACTCTTTTTTACAAGATCCATTTTACTACAGACTTCGATTGATTTTAGAATAATTAATATAGAAAGTAATAATTTCTTACATTAATTAATTGCTTTATGAGAAGTACAATCAAAGCAGACACTTTACAGTCTAAATTTGTGTGTTTTCGGACTCGCAAAAATATTTAAAATTTAAAAATTAAAAAAATTATCAGAACTAAAACAAATTTCAAAACCTAAACCAAGGATTTCATATTGTATTAAACGTAATGATCGGTGCACTCCTTTTACCCAAAAACTTGATTAAGAGTGTTCAAATTTTAAACCATTCACTGTGAAATATTTAAACATTTTTTTGGTTTTTGGGTCATAGTTCAAAACAAAACTTCAACCCAAGTACCAATAAAACCAAAAAACTTATTGTAGGAGGTACCGACTTTAAAAATCGGAGCATTCCTACTACCCGCAAAAAAGACTCCACTGAAACAAAAAAAAAATGAAAAAAATCATTGTAAAAATAATACATTCTTTGCTAAACTAAAAATCTAAAAATAATACTCAATGAACTTAAGTCTTGATAGTATAATAATTTTTAGTATGTTCTAATTTACATTGAAATGTTACTAAAGCGGAATTCTTGTGTCAATGTGAGTTTTTTCTTTTAATGTACAGTCAAAATTTTTATTATAAGAAATGAGTCATGAATGAATAAAATTTTCTTATAATTTATTAGGTTCTTCATCGTATGCGCATTTAATGCCTTTCAATATTTCACGAGAAATTAATATTGTATAATAATAATAGTATCATAATTAATATTATCTATATTTACATTATAAAAGAAACCAAAAAAATAAATTTTAATAATCATCCGTACATTTTTACTTTGGCTTTGAATCGTTATCAAAATAAATTATGTATAGCATCAGTGTACTATCACTAACTAAATTGAGTTTTTCGTATCATATTTTTAAAACAAATTCATACGTTCTCCGGTGATTTCATAAAGATAATATAATTTGTGGTAAAACACAATTTTTTAAAAATTTATAAGTAAATTGACTTAGCCATGTAGTATGAATTAAAATTTTTCTTTTTTTACAGATCAAATAAATCTAGTTTTTCAAGGTGAATATGACTTTTGAATAAAACTGATAAAACAATATTGTATTATAACAACGAATTGTATTATATTTTTATATTGCAATCGTCATTTAAAACCAACAGAAATCAAAAACTTTGTCAACAATTTATTTCATACTACGTGATCAAATCAAATGTCAATCAATTTTATTTTCATTCCAGGATATACCACTGCGTATGGCTGTATGCATTATGCTATGTCAAATTTACGTGAGTTCATAACAGTGTAGTTTTAAACTTGAAAATACAAATTATGTCTGTTTTCTTAACAGTCTAAGTAAAAAATACACAACTGAATATAATAAACACATAGGTACCCAAATGAATACATTGATAAAAATATCTAAAATATTATGCGTGAGAAATTCGTCTTAGTATTTCAATCCTAACAAAAAAGTCACAGTTTAAAATAAACGACAACCGTCTCTACAACAAAGAGTACAAAAATTATTATATGCACTTAAAAATAAATATATTATAGTATTTTGCATTGAATCATAATATACGTATAAATAATATTTATCTATAATACTGATTTAATTATAGTGGTCGACGCTATCGTCAAACCTCAGACTTAAATAAAACATTGTGTTTCATAGTTAAAAATTGTTTATTTATCTGAAACATTCAATTAGTACAATCTCTGGCAGTTAAATGCCACACAGCGCTTAAAACAAGTATTTTTTACTACATGGTATTTGTGCTTTGATACCTCAAAAACAAAAATGGCCAACCGAAACTATTTTTTTTATCTCTATTTATCTTTCTTCTACCTCTTATCTCCGATAAACATTATGTTCTCTATGTCACATATTCTTCTTCTAAGATTCAACACTCAAACAACTTTTATACGATAAAATTGTTTGCCAAAGACTAAAAATCCGAAGAAAAAATTTGAAAGATTTCAAAACGTATATTCATCCCCGTGCGGTTTTGTCCCAAAATGAAACCACTAAGAAAATAGAGGACCTCAATTTCATTTATCTGTCTATCATACACAAAACATAGCCATTTAGACGATTCCCATGCAAAGTGTTCCGATTAGTCTAATAAAGCGATAAGGATTCTGAAAACTGATTCCATACCATCATGAAGTCTTTTTTCTAACGAATATCTCACATTTTTAATTTTTTTGTTTTAATTTTTCCAAAAATTAAGACATAAATTTAAAAAACCTAACCTAACCGTTAGGTAATTCGTTTTTAAAACTGTTTACATTTATTATAGCTGTATAAAATTTTCGTAGTTCGTTTTTAAAACTATTTACATTTATTATGGCTATATAGAATTTTTTTTTTTCAGGGCAAGATAACGTTTTACTTTTAGATAATGGTAAGATGTTTTTTTCTATTTATGAATTCTATAAAAACTTAATTAATAAAGTAAAGTAAATACATATTTAAATAAAGTAGGTAAAGCCTTTGAAATTATATTCGCTTTAATTGAACTTCAAATTCTGGCTGAAAATTATCTTAAAAGTCTAATATAATATATACTCGTATTATAAAGTTCACAAATTAAGTAAAAATTCAGTAGCCATAAGGTACATTGCATAATATTTTATGAGCAAAATTACTTTTATTTTTTAGGGTATGCTTTGGAATACTATAATACGTTGGCGACTCGTTTAAACGAAGGTTGGTACAAACATTATTTATTTAAATAGTTTAAATCTGCAGGTTGAGTGATAACGATCAAATTATAAACTGTATACCTAAAATCATTTTTATTATGACTTTTGGTAATGATATTTAATAATTTTTCTAATTTACGTCTCTTTCAAAACTGAATAATTTATTTGGAACCCAGTACGTCATCTGTGGGGAAAACATGAGTATCCTAAATTTTTTAAAAAAAACTTATGGGCCATTCCTTATTTGGACTGACTTTTACTGGAATTGGTTCAAAACTGACTATCCCAGTCATTACGGACTGACACAATACTATTATATGGATTTAGTCTGCTACTGTGCCAGTGTTCATGCACCCCTACCTTTTCCAACATCAAAATGACACCCTTAATCAAAATTTCATGTTTTTTATGTTGTTATCAAGTTTTGAGCAATAAAGATTGTAAGAGTATATATTATAAATTGTTGTAAGTAGAAAAATATAAAGTACCAACAACTTTTTATAATTAATTCTTTTTTTTTCATTGTATCCAGAAAGTTTTTTAGCAAACGTAGAAGACCCATTGACATTTTTTGGCCATTTTCTCGGTAAGTGATAGGTACAAATTACTGAAAATGTATTGTTTAAATGTATTTGTACATTAAATTAGGTACATACCAAATAATGAAAACAAATAAATCTTCAACTTTACTAATGTCAAAATTACGCACCTATATACAAGTGTATTACAAAAAAAAATTTGTATTCAAGTTATTACAGAGGTATGAACTGATTATTGCCTTTTGTTTTTCACTTCGTGTCTTCATTGTTTTCTATTGTACGACGCACTTTAAAAAAAATTATCTTATCATACACACTCTTTCAATATTTGAATTCAAATGCCTAAAAAAATTAGGAAACTAAATAGTTTTATGTTTATAACGTGTATTTATTTTTATCTTAATTGAAAGGAAAATCGCTCATCATATCATGTTTTTGGTTGATTTTGTTTGTTCTTTTTTTAATTCAAACTGCAGTGTTCACGCTACTTCCCAATGCGGTCGGTTAAACGGGAGTCGGTCAACGCATGAAAATGAAGGAATTAAATTATGACGTAAAAACATCAATGAAACCAAAACAGATATACGAAATATTTGGGAATAAAATTAGAAAATGTCTTTTTAGATCATACAAAGTTTTGAGACAAAACTGTAGGATTAAAATTGTATATTATACAAAATGTGCGAAAATTGTCAAATTCAAAATAAGTAGGGTTATCACTCGTGAATTGTAAAAAACTCGTTCCGATTTCGTTTGTGTGTTGATTCTACCTAACACGTAATTAACTGACAGTTTCATGTAATTAAAAATTTTTTTACAAAGGTATGCATAAATGAACTAATAAAGTGGTTTATGATTAAATCAGTGTGATAGCTAAAATAAAGTTAGCTGCTTTCAAATAGTTATGCTTTTATGAATGTACAACATTTGTACTTATTATAAATTTTTTTATATACAGATATGACGGACGATGTAACGTACCACGCTAGTGTAATAAGTCAGTACAACAAAACCGTTAAGCCTATATCCATATATTTATTACTTATTTACTGTATATAAAGTGCCCTAGTTATTGATGAAAATAACATCAGTAATCAACACATTTAGAGTAATTTTACACAATTTAGGAAATAATGATGGGAAAAAAACTGAACCAACTATTATTTATAGTTATGGCGGTGAATTTAATATACATTTAGATTAAAAATTAATTTAAACTGTAAATATGATCATAAGTTGCATTAAATGCAAATTTTACTTCATTACTTAGATAATTACTTTGAAAACAATGAATAGTAAATAAACTATTATCGAAATGTAAATTAGATTTGGAGTTCAATAATTCAATGCTGATTTTCAGTACCCCCTGAGTACCTATAGTATGATATGTAACACGTTTTGTTAATGAGATGGTAATTTTAAAATGATTTTTTTCCACGAAATATATTACAGACGCAATAAGTAAGTTTAATTTTCTATTAACATTATATTCATCACTTTCTATTAAATCATAGTAATTGATGAATCAATAAATATTCAATATTTACATCAATTTCGTTCTATTGGTGTTGGTTTTTTCTATTTTCTGACAGTGCGCGATAATATTAGTATTACTTGTTAGATTTTAATAAAAACGTCAATGTATAACATTATTGTCATAGATGAAATTCGGGCTCAATTTGGAGGTAATTAAAAAGTTATTTTTGCATATTATATAGATCGGTTCAGTACTCTGTGTATATTATACGGGTTACATTAAATAGATCGTCTGACTGATTTCAAATGCTTGTATATTTTTTATTTTAACTTTTATGGTTAAAAATAATAGAGATTATTTAGGGTAAAAGTGAGTCATTTTGAGAAGTTGATGGCTGGAAATACTCTTAATAACAGAGTAAATTTAAACAATATGCTTACGTCCTACTCAGTTTTAGCTTGATAACGACTGTCTGATAATTAATACTTATATTTTTATATAAAAACGTTTTTTTTTAATACTTCAATACAAATGTTTTAAATTACAATTTTAAGTAAAAATACATATTTTTATGGATCCAAATAAACGTATAATAAGAATTTTTAGAACAACAATTGTAATAAAATTGGAAATAAAATATATAAATAAATATATTGAAAAAATATATCATTTTATTGGTTACTTATTCGAAAACCCATTTTATTTTTTTAGGGAATAAATTAGCTATTGTATATCATGTATTTAAAAATGAAGGTATGTATTTCAGTGAAAATGCAATAAATTTAAAGCATAATATTACCTTCTTTGAATTACCTCTTACGTTTAAATATTGTTAATAATAAATGAAATAAAATTAAGTCAATATATAAAAAATCTAAACACCACTGCTCGATTTATCGCAGTATTAAGCATAAATGACAAAATATTTGAACTTGAAATTCGAGACGGTGACTTATCTATAAGAGAAATGATTTTTCAAATTTTAACCCTTAAGGAGGTTAAACAGGATTAAATAGTGAAACAGTATTTTTTAGTTGGATTTTCGTGAATTTGACGAACACACATTTTGACATAATGTGTCACACACACAATTGCGCCACATTTTCAAAATTTAACACCATAACGGTTGAATAATGTGAAAGAACGATTTTAAGGTGGGATTTTTTTTAATGATTTTCAAGCCATTAGTACTGAAATCATAAGTATAAAATCTAGTCAGCAGTATTTTTTTATGATGACATATTTCATACTTTTTACCTCGTTTTATAGTAATAAACGTACGAGATTATAGTAAGTGTCGTTATCAATAGTATAGGTAGTTAAAAAACATATTCAACCAAAATTTATACTTTTCGTACACTCCTAAATTCAATATTATGATGTTTGTTTATTGTGTCTACCCAACAGAAGTCGTGGCTTAAATTATACTTAAAACAAGTGTTCTGTTTTTTTCTCGCCACATGGTTTTTCTGCAGAAAATCTATGTATTGAATGAACACGAACCCGATAGATTGTTACAAGATCAAGAACTACGAAAACTTTTTTTTTTACTTCTTTAACACGTGTTTTAATTAAAAAAATATTCGATTTATAGCCATCAACGACTAGGTTATTTCACTATATGTACTTCAAAATCAACGTATATAAACCATAAAAAAAAATCCATGGTTCGATACCGAAAAATTCAATTTTATCAGATCAATAAAACAGAGTAGGTAATCTCAAAACCAATTTTATGTTGAAAAAAGTAAAAAGCAATACAGGGATCGTGTTAATAAAAATAAAAAATGCTTTTTTTTCTCCAGTTGAAGTAAATATACATAGGACATTTAGGTACGCTAATCACTCGGAAGCATTTTTAGATCATAATATTATGATAAAAAAAAAAGTTTTAATCCAATAATTAACGATAGTAATCTTTGTCGTAAGCGTAATATTAGTGTTAGAATTGTTTAGTAGAGAAACTTAAAATGCCATACTCTAATGCTCATGATACCTTTGGTTACATTAATTACATATCTTAAGATCGAAAAATTTAAAATTATTTTTTAAATTACTTTATTATACCGCCATACGTCATAATAGTAGATAATATATATGCTCATCATACATTGAGAAAATAGAACGTATGCATTTCATATTTTGAATAGGTAATACACTATACTACGTATTATTTAAGTCAGTATAACTTAAACAGATGTAAGATTATTAATATTAAATACATGTTTCTCTAGATTCAACAAAAATATTATCATCATCATGAACAATTTTTATGCGAGATTTTCAACTGTTCAAAGCATAACTTGTTCTAACTGGCATTTTGTCACTATTGCATTATGAAATAAATTATTTTTCTCTCAGCCTTGTGTTACGGAGGATATTATATGAATGATTGTACATTGTGTTTTTCTAGGTTTCAAACAACTTTACGTACGTCATATTTGTCAGATATGTGGATCACAAAGTATGTGGTCCGAATTTATTATTTCTAAAACCCATACACCACTTAAACACATTTAATTTACGTATTTTACTCTTCGAAATCGTTTTTAATCATTAATAATCACGTAATATTGTTTTAATACAACACAACGTCGAACGAAAAAATCGAAACGCTCAATTTTTTAAACATGACTAAAATATAAAAATTATTGGAACACTTTGATAAACCATCGCACTTATAGAAAACATTTAGTACAAACGACAGGTGCAAATTCCAAATCACATGAACACTAATTCAAAAAGTAATATCAATATTGTAAACGAAATTTAACACATATCTTTGTGGAACCAAAAGCCTCTTTGCTCCACTCAAAATCTAAAATTATAATACGGAGAAGGTTATCAAAAAAAAAAAAACTGAATACCTATTCCAACGTAAAAAAAATTATTAAATTCGATTGTAAAAATGAACCTCGATAAAATTTGATCGTAGTTATTTGAATTTTAAAAACATAACTATATCAAATACGTACATACAATTTTAAGTCATTCCATCCAATATGATAACATCCAAACTCTTACGAAGTATTTAAATCTGTTCGAATGACTGTTAAATAATACCGTGAATATTTTTTTCCCAATTACAGACTTTCGATCGTTAACAAATTTAAATCCACTTCAATACTGTCAAACTGTGCGTGACCACACGAACGAGCGGAATTTACCTTAAACCATTTTACGTGTTTTCATTTTTATTTATTCGTCAGTCTGATGTTTGTGTGTGGTGTTTATTTAATATTTAAATATATATAATATGTATATGCGTAACAAATAATCCATCGAACCTTGTGTTGCAAAAGCAGCTGAAAACTATGTTCTCAAATTATAAAACAACCATTATGAAGTTTTATTTTATTTTTATTTTTATTTCACGACCATTCCCAACTATTCGGGTTTGGCCGTCCTTGTTCTCAACCTCCTCGTATTTCGATCATTCAATATACTATCTCCGTTTCTGATATCACCTACGATATTATCATATTTATAACATTCGTCTATTGTTTATTTATTTATTATTTTTTATAAAATGTTTGTGAGCTGTGAATGGAAGTCAAACCGTATACACGCCATTGCAGTGTACAATAATAATATTTCATATCATTTACCTAAGTAGTGGAAACTTGGTACGATTGTAACATGTTCATAAAATTATTTAATTCTTCCACGGTTCAAACTAATTTTGTTTGGTTACACTTTTTCTCATTAAAAATACATAATATCTTAATGGATATGTGATTGTTGTATTTTAACATTGACAAATTGTTGAATAAACAAGAACTAAAAAAAAAAATTTTTACAATCGTACCCCGGACAGAAACAATCGTAACAATACCAAGGACAAATGTAACACTTTTTTTTTTCATTTTTAGAGGTATGTTTTTATCTTTATAACCGATTCCTACTAATAACTAATGCACATAAAAGTTTTGTGATTAAAAATAAAGTTTTTTTTATTTAATTGTTCTTAACTTGACTTCCATACAGTCTAAATACTAATTATAAATCATAACGTAAGCAACACAAGATGTTGGTAGTACCTACAAACAAAAAAACACTGACCAATGAGAATAGGAATACTTTAAGTATAAGTTTGTTTATGTGATTTATAGTAACACAATTTTGGTAAAAAAATTAAAAAAAACTGTTGAATTTTGAAACTGAGAATCGTTGTACAAAAAAACAATACAATATAATCTTACCAATGTTATATTAATATATTTATATCAACGACATAAGTAAAACAAAGTAAAAGTGAACATTATTCAAGAAAAACAACTTACATTTAAATTAGGAACTATACCTATTTGACTTTTGAACTATTTGAAATAAAACTTCGATTTAGTTTCATATTTAAACATTGTCTTAATTGAGTTAGTAATTTTCGTTCATCATCAGCCTCACAACTATCGATACGTACATAATATTATGCAGTACAATTTTTTTACGCTATTTAATACATTTACGAGGAAAAGTGTCACCACCCTGTATGAAAGAACTTCGTAGAAGAAAATTAATCAATTTTCCTAACTATATATATAACCGCGTAATTTGATACGGAAACAATACAGAAATCTGCAGTTTTTACCTGCTCGCAACAAAGCAATTTTATAATCTTGCCAGTTCGGACACGCGTATTATACCCACTTGTTCCTGTACGATTGAAAAAAAAAATAATAATAATAAATAAAACCGTTCAATACACGATGTCCTTGGTTTAGCTACCGCAAGTCTCGAGATTTAAATGAATCGTTTCGTGTGCATGCATTTTAATATACGTTACACACACGACTTGTCCGTTCGTACCGATGAATTATAGAAATAATAAAACGTATGAATTGCCGTGTGTGTGCTATTCATACCCGGCGTTATTATGTAGACGTGATGAAAAAAAAAAAAAAAAAGAAAAGAAAAAATTAAAATAAAATAATAATTAGAAATCGGTAAGTATAATAGACATCAGCTGTCTTTTGGTACATAAAAGTACACACACAAAGTCTATTCGCACGTTCTGCTCGATGAATTTCGAACGAACATAATAATATAGTCTACTGAAGTTTTCGTGTTTTTCAAAATTTTTCATTCTGTTCTGTTCGGGTACCTACGTACGGTCTAATGATTTTCCAAACGCTCATAAGTCTACAAACTCGTATGTTTCGACGTTTACGTATAAACCATTGTATAGTAAAATGTGTTTACAGATTTTATTAGGACTTCATAACAGAACGTTAAAAATTCTGTAAAACTGTGAGTATGTACAAATTTCAAATTATTTTAAAGTACAGTAAATCGTTCGAAATTTGTCAACATTTATTTAGATTTCACACGCGTTTAACAGTCATTTATAACGAGTGAATAATATTTCAAGCCGTTTCGAGAAATATTGAAAATTGTATCGTTTTTATTTACGGATCATACCTCAAAAAATTTAACGAAAATTCAATATTAAAGTATGATAAAAAAAAAAAAAAAAAAACCATACATTAATATAAAACTAATTTGTTGAGGAAAAAATAGTTATTTTAACATTTCAAACTATTCCAGGAATAAATAATGAAAAGAAACCAAAACTGTTTTAATAACGAACGAGTACAGAAAGTTAAATATTATTATAAATAAATACTTTGTTTATGAAAAAAAACCGGGTCCGTAACTAACCGCTATAAAATATAATATTTACATAATTAAATTTGATTTTTTAGCGAACCACTGTATACCTACTTAACTATAAATTATACCGCTATAGTCGAATCACGCGTATTAAATTATTGTTAAATTCTGTCCCGGAAACTGTTTTTCACGCCGGTAAAACCTCGTATATATTCTTTCTCCGTATTTAAACCCATTAAATGTATATTATACTCGTAATTTGATAGTTAAAAAAATAAAAGATAAGAACTAGTATTAAACGAACATTACAACATGTTAACAATAACACGTTGTTTATTAAATAAAATAGTAAATATAATATATACATAGATAAAATAATTATGTACCCGTAGCTGATTTCTAACACAAAATGAAGTTTTAGTTCCCGGTTCAGAAACATTTTGAAGGTTATTACAATAGGTCTCGGTTAAGAACAAAACTTTAAATTTTCTAAGTAATTTACGTATAGATAATGTAAATGCTTGGTGTATAATATACTCTAATTTTTCAATGAGTCATTCATCCAGAGTTCAAAGTTGATGCTCGATAAGTAGAAATAAAATTACAAAAAAAATCACTTATAATGATAAGTTAGTATAATTAAAGTTAGTTAATAATTAATTAGTGTATAGGATTTTAAACAAGAATATCACTTAACGGTAATGTTAATCACAACCTTATTAAGTAAAATGGAACAAATATGGATGTAAACAAATGTATTTTGCTAAACTCTTGCAGGCATGTAAAATATTTACCCAAAAAACAGTAAAAAAAAAAAATGCGTGGAATACGCGCCACAAAACTTTGAACCGGAAATCATTTTTTGAAAATAATTCTTAATACTTATATGTATAGTTTATTCACTTTTTGACAGTCCTGAATATTTAAAGTTATTGCGTTTACTTATTTTCGGATTGACATTACTGATTTGTATAGTTTTCAATAGTTTTGTTGGGTAGACTTTTTGGTACTGAATTCTACATGAGGTACGTTCTTCTCTACCACTACAAGTATGAAAAAGAAAAACCAAAAAGAAGCGACAATTTCTTTAGTAATAACGAATTAAGATTTTGATTTTTAGCCGTTAATTTAAACCGAATTTCCAAGAATGCGTATGCTGCGGTATTCAAATTTATTTATCTTTTTTCTTGTGGACGCTGTGATCATTTTTGGATTTGAAACATTAACTGAAACAAAAATACAATATATTACTGTCGTGTGACGACCATACCATGTCGGTGGACTCGATCGGAAAACTATAACAATCATTATTTTGATACTTACCATTTATTACTGAATACTAGAAAACATATAATTATATTATTTTTATAAATATTATTTATTATGAGTTACCAGTGTTCGGTTTGATTATAATAGTTTTAACTATTGTTACGGAAACGAGTAAATTTTCAAGAATATTTTATCGTTTGTTTCTTCGTTCTGAACACCGCTTGACCTTTCCGGTCCAACAATTTCAGTTACAATAATATTATCATATAAGCATTCGATACGAAAAATTGTAATAGGTACACTTTTTTAATTAACAATAAAATAAACGTAATTCAAACGATACATTTGTAAAAATGATGTGATCTCGGATCACATGTGTGCTCGCGTTTTAATAATAGTAACGACTGTATATATAGTTTCAACCGTGCGGGTCATCATCAGGCTACTAAAAACCTATAGATTACACAATTGTTATATTTTGACATTGCAGTGTACTTTGAAACCACTTTTGTTCAGTTATCAACAATTTTTATAAGTTCATCGTTCAAACGTATTATTTAATAAATAGACGAGTTCAAATTTTTTAGATGTATATTTTTTTCAACGATTCTCTCTAATGTACTTACATTAAAAAAAAAAACAATAATAATCAAAATGTAATTTACCGGAACGCGTGAACTGTATAGGTATGCATTGTTTAGCATCTATATACATAATGTTTTATAGACAGCTATCCGAACGGTACAAAGTAAAATTTGTTAGCAGCTAATACGACACCAACAGCTATTATATTTTCAATGTTTCCCAAAACATTTCACACATAAACGTTATATCGTGATTAATCGGTGTAACGATTGTGAAAAAATAATAATACAAGCACTAGCGTCTGGAAATTAAAGTCAGAGATGGAGATAATATTGTGTCTGGTTGACGGGCAACACGCGACAAAGTTAACGAAAACACTTCAATATGCAAAATGGAAAAAATAACAAGAGTTTTCATTTTATTCTGATTTTAGGAAGCATTATTGATGTCACTGGATCCCTCGCCCGTCACCGTAGTTAAGACGACAAAAAACGATTGCAGTGTTTTTTTTATTTATTTTTATTTTTTTTATTTAAATTATTAGAACCGATCAGAAATCGACCGTTAAAATACGTTGAGGACGAATTCTCAATCGAACTAAAAAAAATAACTGTTTTTAAAACAAATTTACCACTATCGGCGAATACATTAACATTTAGTAAATAGAGTACTTGTTGTTGAATCAAACAAAATATTACCCTGCCACAAAATATTAGCATTTATTTAAGTAAATACGTATTTGGATAACTACGTTGCCATCATCAGTTCTAATATAGATACTTTATCGTAGACGTATTTTTTATCTAAATAATTGTTGAGAAAAAAAATGGAAACTTTTTAATTATATCTGTTATTTGTACAGTTATGGTTTTATTTTAAAAGTTTTGGGTAGCAACTAAGCTTTGTAGTGGGTCACTTCTTTGGGTAAGTAAATGTTTCGGAAGTTGTGGTTCAAACTCATTTCGTAGTATCTGAACGCAATGATAAATAATTCCTTTCGAAATAACGACCCTGCAGAGCGAGCTCGGTTATCTAATGCATTCTGGGGAAAAAACAAATTCAACAAATAATATCAGCAGTATATTATAAAAAAACTTATTGTACCTGAAATAGGACTTTTTAAGGTACGGATTTATAATTTAAAAATAACATGTATTTTTGAAAGAAACCACGCAAAAACTATCAATTGTTCGATACATTTAGACTTCCAAACGTATAATTTTATTATGATGATGTTTGGCATGGGGCGTTGATTCTTTATTGTTCAAGTCATTCTGAAGACACTATTTCGCGTTGAAAAGGTGCTCCGATCTTAACGAGTAACACTTCGAAAAAAATTTGATATTTCCCTAAATGGTATTTTGGAAGAAAAAGTAAACATTTTCAAAAGTGTTTCGAATGACTTGAAATTGAAACGCAACATTAAAAAGGTAAAACAAAGTTGTGCGAGTGTGTTTGTGAAATCGATACTAATTTTAGCCATAACTTCTACAAAAGTTGTTTATATTTTTACACATAGTTGAAATGAATGACGTTTTATCGTCATAGAAATTTAAAAAAATTTCAATCAATTTTGAGCTAAAGAAAGAAGCCACAGAAAGTTTTCACAGCTAAGTAAGTTTTATTCAATCGGTCACGCAGTTTTCAAACTTAAAACGCTAAGTTACGCGTGCAGTAAAAAATAATTGAAATGTGTGTAAAATGAATTAAATGCGGGTAGGTAATCGTTTCAAACTTAAAAACGATTTCTGCTGATGTTTTAACAGTTCATTGACATAAAAATATAAATAAGAACATAGTTTAATCTAGTTATGACGTTATAACCATGAACATTTGTCTGATACCATATCGTGGTTGCAGGTCCATGCTTTAGATGGATGATAATAATGTTCTGTTACTATTATACAATTATAAACACTATTTTTTTCTTAGAAACTGTAATATCATAGTAGGATCACTGCAGTAAAGTGTATAAGACGTATATTATTTCGTTTTATTATTATTATTTTTTTTTTTTTTTATATACTTATGTCGAAGTTTGAACCAACACTATGATGCCGTGCAACGTGCCGGATGTTACGTTTAGTGTCTTAAAAAATTTCATCAACATTAAATTAAAACAATAATTACAATGTTCCCGTGAACGAAAGACTTAAAATATAATTATAGCTTACTCAATACACTAGCCGCTAGTGACTAGCGTGTACACGTTTCAACTATCACCTAATAACACTATAAATATTGTATTTTATTGGATGCTTGTGTCTGATATAGTGTGCAAGATAGTTCATGCGTTGTTACAACTCTGATCGTTGCACTCGTTCATTTAAAATCGTAACTAACCGTTTGAAAAGAATTTTATAAAAAAAACAACAACCGATGGAGACTGGAGTTTGCATACCATAAATCGGATTCGATTACCTAGTGCTTATTAAATACCGCACACGTATATTCGTTACTATCAGTTTTTTCGCGTCACTGTTTTACTATGTATTTGTTTTTTTTTTTTTTTTTAAATTCCTAGTCAAAAATCTGCAGCCTATACGAAAAACACAATATATTATATATTTACCAGAAAAAAATGTAAACATCCTTGACTTTCGGCTGGAGACTGACGTGCATAACCTTATTAAAAAAATCACATACGTACCGAAAACCAGTTTATGTTCAAAACGAATATTACCAACCGACGTACGTCCAATTTGCATAACCTATCCCCAAGTCAATGCGTCGACCTTGCGATTCTTGTGAAAACTCCCAAGATCCATGGCCATGGTCTAACGCCAAGTTACCTTTCTAGCTGAAACGTAATACTGTTTACAAAAATCTAAATGATATTATGACTTTCAAAAATACTTTAGATAAGTTCAGAATAAATCGTTTTGAAGATGCGTTATTTTTTAAAGTATTATTTTATTTTATATTTTATAGCTACATACTGGTCGGAGAAACCGAAAGCTCAAATCAAAATTTTTGAAAGTTTGTCCGTTGTAGGTACCGGCCGTAAGAAAACATCAAATGTAGTCGGACGGGGTTGTTTTTTTTTACATTTTGCTCGGTTTCCGAGTTATGATTTAATAAATAATTAAAAAAGTCAAAATTTTTAATATATTTATGTGTAAATCGAATTTTTCGGAAGTTCTCACAAATCATTAAAAAGGTTACGTGTACTAAAAATGTATTAGATTTTATTAATTCTTGAGCGCGGAACATTCAAACGATTACTTCCATTTGTCAGCCGAATATATAACTTTCAAACATGCAATTTTCTGGGTTCGCTCAGAATCGTTATTTTCGCTAAACATTTTCAATGATTACATTCAAATTTAATATAAAAACTTCCATCCGAAGTCAAAAACTTCCATACATTAAAAAAAAATTACATTCCATCGACTTTATTCTTTTTTTTATTTAAAAAATATGTCGATTACCGATGTTTCGACATGATGTATTAAAGAACTGATGAGTGACATTATACTCGATTTGAAGAAATCAATATTTTACAATGGTTCACCTTAGAAAAATTAGACCTATGGCTAAAATATTCACGTATAATTTAAAATTTCTATTGAGACAGTTTTTCAGTAATTGTACAGTAGGTTTCTTATACATTTTAAAATTTCGTAAAAAAAATTAAAACTTATATCTGTTTTAATTTTTTAATTATTCTGAAATTCTGACTTTATCGATATCGAAATTTGTTATAGGATAACGTATGTAATTTATGGATGGTTTTAATTACTGTATTTGATCACCTAAAGTCTAAACAAACAAAACAATTTTGAAATACGACTTAGACGCGCCACAACATGTGTACCTATATAATTCGGCCGTATGATGATCCAGATTGTATTTAATTGAATTTTGTGTAAAGCGGTCTGCGAAGATGCAAGGTGCTCAGACGAGTTTATCTTCAAACAAATTAAACAACATTTTGGCAGCTTATTTGCGAGATTAAGTTTCGGTACGTCGCGTCAATATCAGCAACATTTTGATGTAGACGAAAAAAATCGCTATGTTTGAAACAATTTGCTTTTCCACTTGATCACAATTTTATGCTCTTTAAATGAAAGTTTAAAAACACATTTTTTGTGACCATCGTATGCGTGTTATTTTAACATTTTTAAAAATCGATTTCTTGAATACATTTTTTAAATCATGAAAATGTAGTGCCTAAATAAACGGTAAAAAAGTTGCTCAGTGTACCTATACCGTCTTCCGCACTCATGCTCGTCTCAGTCGTGACTAAAGGCGTCCGCGGGAATATTACGTTAACAGGGGCTAAAATGTTTTTTAATTTTTTTTTTTATTGAAAAAACCGTCATGTTGTGTTTTTTTACATTATGATCATTAAGACGGTAATAATTGACCAAAAAGCGGGAGACGCCCCCGCTATATAATTGTCCCCCTGCGAACGCCATTGGTCATATGAAGTGGTGTTCGTAAAGTTCCCGAAACATGTTTACGCAAAATTACGCGGAATGATGTACTGTTATAAAAAATACAAACAGATTACAAAAAAAAAAGATAAATTGCAATTTTACACACGCGCATGGCTGTTATTGCGATAATTTTCTCGCGGAATCTGTTGCGATGTGAAAATCACAGTACGCAAACCGGTCCCAGGTTTTGAACGATATGATAGAGTTGCGATGTGCAGTACATCAGTTACGTGGCGAAATGTTGTTCGAGTCATCGAGATTCCGGAAAAATTATTGCGCGTTATTTTTTTGTAATACGCTTAAATAATCCATAATCGTTGGAGGTTTTGTTTGTGTATCAATGATGTTTTAACGGTAAAACGCATTCCAGCATAATCGATAGCGTAATAGGCGCAATTCGAAAATTTAAAACTGTTCAATTTGTGTTTTGATAGTGGCTTTTTTGTGATTTTAAAAATTGAATGGGATCTTATAACCCCCCAAATCGCGCCCGTGATCGATAAATAAGTACGAGTTTACGATGATCGACAAATGAATCTTAACACTCATAGTCTGTTATTCTATGCCCGTAGAATAACGTTTTGATAGGATCCGAGGGTCCCGATTTTTTATCGGATATTATTATATTACACTATTATCATACTTTTAAGTGTTTTCTAACAGTTATTTACGATAGAGTACAGCGATGACGTGCGATCCACTATTTTAGAGATTTAACATAAATACTATAGCTGCAGTGTCACCTCAAATTATAAATTTAAAACGAAAATAATGATTTTCCAGAGCGGCCCGACAAAAACCGTAGGCGAGTTGATTTTTAGTAAATTTTACTATCTATCAGTAAACAATGTGTTATAGAGCGGTATTGTTTAGTGCAACATTTTTAGTTTGGTACGTGAATGCACTATTTTCGACAACATGTTTGCCTGTTTTTGTAAACACGTATGTGAGTTGGTGTTTACTGGTGCTTCGATCGTTGAAACCATTTTTTTTTTTTTTTTTTGTGGTTTCGGCAAGTTATCGCACGGATAGAAAACAACAACTGTTTACTAAAAATTAACTCGCCAAAACACGTTTTATGTATTGACATGAAACTGTTACGAATTCTAGAGTTTTGTTCAAAACATTTTAAGGCACTTTCCCTCTCTATTCAGCAATTTTTTCCTATTATATTCGCGTGTGTATGTATATATATATATATATTTGAAAATCACCTTAAGCTATTGTACAGAACTTAGGTAAGTAGGTGGGTACCGATCTTTACGTCAAAAACAGAGCTAACAATAATAACTCCGAGAGCACGTTTTTCTATTATTATCTGGATCTCGTCATCAGCACCGTCGTAATAATCCAACGTCGTAGAAAATCTGTTGGCTGAAATGAACAACCAACGGATTTTCTAATTTTATAATGCGTTCTATAATTATTATTGCGTAGGTATGTGGGTAGTAACGATAATATTGTATAGGCGAACGTTCCCAAAGCGCGCTGAACAAGTAACTGCAACTATACATCCGGGTTAAATTCGTGAACGATTGCAGTCTGGTAACAACGAAAAAAATTAAAATTCTGCAATATTTAACCAATTGTACTGCAATACGGGTATTTGTAGTCAGAAAACTGTGTGACGTGAGCTTATAAAGAGCGTTAAAAAAAAAAAAACCATTTTGCGTACAAAATGTTGAAAGAAAAAATCCGTAGGTACTTCGTGTGTTTGAATGACGAAACAAAAGAATAAACGATGTTTTTTTAAGTTAAACAATGCTAAAATATGATGTGTAAATATAACGTTTAGAATTAAAATAAAATGAAACTTTATTTGTTTGGTTTTTTTTTTTTTTTATTATTATTAAATTAGAGATCCCAAAAGCTTGTAGTTATCGACAGGTACGATGTTAAAGACGCACTTTTACCTATGCACGGTAATTTGAAGTCTTGTGGTTTAAACTGAACTCGAAAGAGTACACCAGCCGTACAATAATAAAGTCGAAAAACCGTGTAAATTGGCGTATCTTAGATAAACGACGATGGTTTTTGATTTTGTGAGATAATAATATGTAAAAGAGAAAATGCGATGTAGTTTTCCGAAATGTATTGCTAAAATCGTACGGTTTCGCAAAATAGGTACCCGGTAATGTTTCGAGATACAAAAAATTACGAACGCACTAATTTGAAAACAGATTTTTTACGTTCAAGTACACACATTCGCTGCTCGTTAGGTTCGTTTGATCGTTATTGCAGAAGTCATAAAACTAAATCGATTATGGTAAGTACACGTTTGCCTTAATTTTGAACGTTCTTAATTTTTGCTTGTTTTTTTTTTTGTTATAACTTTTTAAATTTTGTAGGCACGCCTATCAGAAAAAGTACTGAATTTAAAAATCGGATCATTGTTGAAGAAGAAGTCATTGTGGTTTCATAGTGATAAAAAAAAAAAAAAAAAACGCAAATCACGTGTAAACCGATACGTTTTTCGCCACGCCCGGAATCTAAAATACACCGTGACTATGTGACACAATACTATGTGACGCGAAATCTTTCGACCTTACGATTAATAGGTATACCATTAGAATGGCGACCGGAAAGGACGTTTGTTTTAAACAATTTAATATAATAATTATTGTCGTTTGTTAGTTGGCTTTCGAGCGACAAAAAAACTTTAACCCATTTAGCGTTATGCCAAAATCACGAGTCGTTAACGAAACACGCGCACCGCGTATACCTCTACATCGAGTCTCGTTTATCGACAATACGTGGCGTTATTATTATTTTAAGTGTGTGTGTGTGTGTTCGTCCGTGAACATAGAAATGCCGGTTTAACTTATCGGAAAACCGTATCGTTTTCCTTACTTGACCGTCCGTAATAAGTACGTCGAAGAAAGATTAATTCCGTATCATGGTTTCTAGACATTTGCCTTTTTCGGTTTGTCGAACAACGATTACGCGAAGTCGCGAGGAAACTGCAATATTATGTGGTACATTTGTTTTATATACCTATATAAAAGTCCCACTACACTATTTTGCCGAGACGACATTTCTGCTATCATTGCGTTATTGTATAATACGATTGAGTTTAATATTATTTTGTGAAAAATAGTATAGGGGTGGTCGAGATTCTCGACGTCGACGAAAAATAATAAAAGCGTTAGTCGATGATTCGATTTTGGTTAAGAGTTAAAGTTAAGATAGAAAACGAAATAAGCATAACTTGGTAAGAAAAAATGTAATCTTTTTTTTTTTTTTTGCTTAAATATTTACAAGTGTCGTAAACCGCCCAATGTGTAGGATTTTTAAGTTAACTATATATTATGTACAGTAAGGAAAATAAAGATCGAAATCAAAAACAAAAAAAAAATAAACAAAACATTGCAACAATGATGATCAACTATGATTCAAATGAGTCAAATTAACGCGCAATACAATTTTCAACCGAATAAGTCAATAGGTGAATAGCGGAACCACGTTTGACACCGTTTCAAACTGGTTCGTTTAACGGTTTGATTAAATGTGCGTTTTCGATATTTGTACAGTAAAAAAAAAAAAGTCGCGAGAAGTTCGTTTTTGAACACGTCGGTGAAAAAAAAAAAAAAAAAAACGTTTTAAGATCGTATAACGAGCGCAGTAGTAATTCTGTAACAATTATATAGGTACACGAACGTCGCACAAACAACGCTTTGTTCGCCGTTTTTAAACAGTTTAAAATCCACAGCAATTATTTTACTAGTTGCGTGCACGTCAACGAAAAATAAATATGGTAATGAACTTGTTTATGGATACCTATATCGATTTATGTGTTTTTTCACGATTTAAAACGTTTAAATTTTGTCTGGCGGATACAAGGTTGTACTGCGGCGTTCATTGTTTTTTCATGCGACTCGAGTCGGTTATACGTAACGTTTTACGAGTTTAACCCTTCGGGTTGAGACTTGCCGAACACTGTAAGTACACGAAAAGTTTATTTCTGTATGCATAGCTCGCGTTTTATTTATAGTCATAAGCCTAAGTTCTCCGACACTAAAGATACGCGCGTTGCGACGTTCTATATGAACTGAAAGGAACGCGTGTCGCGAATCAACGATGATTATTCATTTTTCCGAACATATTTTTGGGCAGAAAGACTGGTCCGATCTACGACCTTGGATAGTGATCCAAAACGATACTTTGTTCGAGCGTTTTTTTTTTTTAAATTTTGACTATATATGTATTTAGAAACGAACCAAAAACCGAAAAAAATTTGAAAATATTGCGCCCAGAAACTTTGCTTATTTTTTTGATATTATCTTGTTTGTGATCACTTTTTGTACTTTTTTCGCGACAAATGTTTTCAAACCGGAATATTACTTTTTTTTTTTTTTTTTTAACAAAGTGTCAAAGATTCAAAACAACAGAACTTATGAAATAATTTAAGGGAACCGATAACTATTTAAGACCTATTGAAACGTTTAAAAACGAATGTAAGTCTACAGCGGAAAAGTCCACGATTAATTATATATATACATACTATAGCTAGTATATACGGCCAAGTTATAGCCTAATATTAATACGTTATAAACGGGTGATCAAAACAACATGAACATTGAACATTATACTTAAACTAAACTTATAATTACTTAAATTTAAAATAACATTCTCAACTTATAAAAGTTGTAAAAATAAAATAATAAATGTATCGATTACTGATCGGGTGGGTCGATTGTAAGAATTTTGTTTTCGCTCTCAAAATCTAAAAAAACTAACGATGAAAAACAGCTAGGACAGGAAATCCAAAAAAATATCCTATCAAAACAACACCGAAATTATTAACTGAAAACAAAAACGCATCAAAAACGCACGACGTGTTTTGTCAACAATCCGGAATCTTTTTTTTTATGTATAAAATGTTTGGAAAAACACCGTGATGGATCGAAATTCGAATATTTGTTGTGCGTATAAATTCGATTTGTTTACCTAAAACCTCACAAACAACAACACGTGTATGATATACTCATACCAATAACATGTTATGATAAACCGAGTGTTTAATATTTAATTGGGGTGTAGGGAATCATCAGACCTACAAAAATCTACCCAGTATCCAAACGTTTGTTTACGAATATTTGTATTTTACTCGTTCACGATTGCTTCGGACAAGACTTTTTCGTGTAGGTATTGATTTTTTTACCTTCAGTTGCCATAAAATAGAATTCACGTAAAAAATATTATAGAAAAGTATATTATACCGTCTCATACTACGACATGATAGATTTAATTACGAATATGATATCCTTATTTGATGTATATTGCATTGAATATAATATTTTACAACTCTAATTGTGTAATTATGATAATTCGTTTTAAAAATCTGTGTTCGTATAATCACAAGCATAAATTTAAATGAAATAAAAAACTTCAATAATTGCATCTAATAAATCTTCCAAAAGAAGGTGATTTTCTAACGATCTTTCGAAACTTTTTTCCTAGACGTTGACTTCCATAGTTTGGCTGCGTTGAATAAAATACATTTTTAAACGCAATATTCAAATTGTTGTCGATTAATTTGAAAATTCAAAGATAGAATATTTATAAACCTCACTGTAAAAAAGTTCAATATCTATGAAACCCTAACGGCCCATAATATTTTGTTTGTAATATACACCCCAACCCCCTTAAATCCAGTCAAAAGTGGACATTAACCAGTTAAAAAATTAATTATTTTTTAGCTTTTTTACTTGACTAATTAATTATTTTTGTTTATAATTTATTAATTTCAACTTTTTATAGTTTATTATCATATTGTTGCAAAGTTAAGTTCATTTTTTTTGGTTATAGAGTGGAACCACAGCAACCAAAACTGATTTATTGACTTTTTTTATTTCGCTAATTTATTTTCTTAACTACATAAAGTTGAAAGTACTATAGATCGGGCGTATGTAATGCCTCGTGAATATTTTAGCGAGAAAAATGATCTTTTTTTTTTTTTTACCTAGTTATTTCATCTTCTATCGTAGCGTTCGACATAAATCTAGTTCGTTTTTTCATTCGATTAAAAAAATACAAACGTGTGTGCAGTTGTGTAACGTTTTTCTTTAGTTCGAGAAATCTCGGACTTGCCTCACTACTTGACCGTTCACTCACGCCCGGACCGCGACCGATTATGCGGCACCGGTTCAAGGTGGAGCATGGGTTTAGAAGGCGACCACGACACGTTGACACGTGAATTCTCGCGGTTCGGGTGCCAAAGGTTCACGTTATTAAACCAGACCTGTTTTTCGTGCGAATTATTCGTCACGTATTTTACCGACATTTTCCCACGTTTCGAACGTGATCATTCATAAAAATTATTCATTGTAACACACGACAACGAATGGACGAAATATCAAAATCCTAGGTCGGATTCGGGGGAATAGCTCGGTGGAGTAGAGACTTATAGCTTCGGGACAGGGATCGGCGGTTCGGAAGTCGTAGTTCAGTGTTTACATTGAATCTGCTGGTAACAGTGCAGTTTGACTTGGGAAAAAAATATAAGAGGGCCCTGCTGAGCTTGTAAAAATAACAGTGCCGCAGTTCATTAATCGTAAAAAATTAGAATGGTAAAGTATTTTTTATAAAAAATAAACGAAAAATACGAATCTACAGAGAGTGCTCATAGGAGTCAAACTCTCTAAATGTTTTAAATTTTGATGTTTTTTTTATTTGGCTAGAACAACAACAACAAGTTGTTGACGGGGTATAAAAAAACAACACGGTTATTGTGAGAATGGAGAGTAAAGGGTACGCGTAATATTTAAAAGAGAAGCAGAATTGATGTGGCTATAAATTAATTCAAAGGTATAAAAATTATACCTGATATGTCACGACATAAAAAGTTTGAATATTAAGCGTTGATCGGATTTTAATAATGATTCTCAATAAGTATATTAAGTTTAAATTGTTTGAAACGGAATCACGTTTGTAATTTACCCATACTACAACTATGAGTAAAAATGGCAAGTGTTTAAGTGTTGACTTTAAAATATACAAACAACTGCTAAACGAAACCGGAAAAATACTAAATGTTTGAAAGATAATATATTTTCGAAATTTTTATGAGTTTTGACTTACGAATAAAACACAGTTTAAAATGAATTGGAATTAAAAACAAAAAATTATTTCACTGCTAATGATTGCTTTTGTACAATTTTGGTCGCGAACAAAATGGATACAGTTTTTGTTTCACTGCAATGGTTCACTAGAAATGAAAAAAAAAAACGGTTATAAGAAAAATATTTTTGCTTCTAAAACAGATTATAAATAATCTAAAAAGAATATTTTTTCAACAACTATGTTTCTTAAACGTTTGTTTTTAAATACGTATTAAACTTGTGTGTATTTCTTTTTCTACCATCTTGTTTCATAATATATTTAAAAATCCATACTGCTTTTTACATACAACGACTATGTAACAATGATTACACGCTGTTATTTACAAATGAAATAGGAAACAACACCTGTCGTCGGTTTCTAAAAACTAAGGAACATGAATATAACTACCTATTAGACCAGAAAACTGGACGGGTTTGGAAGGTTGTTAGATTTTGTGTTTGATTACGTTATATTATTTTAAAAAACGAACGAGTTTCGTTATCAACGAGAAAAAAAGCTCAAAATAAATTCGTTTTATTCCCCAAAATTGATTTAAAATTATCTTGTGTTTTACACGTAAAAACCACCATAATTCATTAATTTTGCTGCATTCAGAAGAGGAGTTAATACCAAACTACCAATGTTTTCAATTTTAACAATCTCTCAAATTACGGAATTTTCCCGTTTGACGCATGATAAAGTCTAAAAATATTTATCACCACACCCACACGGATGTACATCGCAATATTATAATTATTATGATCTATGATGCAAATGTATGTAATATGCGCGTTGCGTAGATTGTTACGAAACTGGATCAAATAACACCGACATGGTAATTATTTTTTATGGTTTGACGTATAGGTAAATTCTATAATCAAAACAAAAAAAAAAAAAAAATGTAAAAAACAACAAAAAGTGGTAGTTATATTTACTATGTATATGAATGAATCCCTCTTAGCAAGCGATACGATTTGTGCTTATTTATCACGTCAAATTGCAAAGCATTTACACGAATCAAATATATACAGAAACTATTTTATCGATGAAATATCATTATTATTGTTACACACAGGTCCCTGGCACCCCTACCTCAAATTTCAAAAAAAAATTAAGAGCGTTTGATTGCATGCATGTCCCTGGCACCCCCAACTTAAAAACTTTGTAACTTTTTTATGCAATCGGTACGAACGAAAAAAAATTGTGGTACATGCCGGTACAAACGTAGTACAATCCAACGCCCTTGTTTTGTTTTTGAAATTATGAGATGGGGGTGCCAGGGACCATTGTCCTGTTACACACTTTCGTTGAACAATCAAGTGAAATTGTTTCAACGAAAATATTGGTCTACCTGCAGCTCGGCTTTGACCTAAAATTAGTTTTAGTTCAATACACACACTCAAAAAATCGATATATACGCGTAATTTATAACGAAAATTCAGTAGATTATGACGTATTGTTTTACTTTTATAAGCGATGTTCTTGTGATGTGTTTTTGACCTTTCATTTGTATAAAAATAAAAAACAACACATTTTAAACGCTCTCAGGTTAAAGATTAATACCCTGCTCTACATAAATATATTATACAATATCATACAAGTTAATAGTGCGTACAATATTTCGTACGCAATCTATAACGCGCGTCAGTGGCGCGCAAGTGGCGTGTACAATTAATATTGTTATAATAATATGCACTATCACATAAAATCTTTAAAATCGTAATTCCGTGGATTGTGCCCAAGTATAATTTATACTAAAACCTGAGTTTTCAAAGTCACCGTGATAAAATAACCAGTAAACAATTTAAATTGTTGAATTTTACTGTATGAAAAAAACCCATTAACCATTTGAACCTTATATCTATTTATTTTTTATCTTTATACAGATCACGTTTTTTCACGTACTCTTATTATTTGGTGTGTATATTCATGTATCAAAGATCTCCGTACGGGTCGTGTACAAAATTAATACTGTTCGAAAATTACTGCATATATTTTACGTATTGACGCAGTCTATTTCGTTGTTCTATCCATAAGGTTTAAAATTTACATTTTTCAGAAAAAAAAATTGGGAAAATACGGTGAAAAATAGGTTTTGTTCGCGAGTAAGAGAAATATGGAAAAATCGAGATATTCAAATGACAACATTTCCGAAATGCAATGGCGAAACTAGAAAAACAACAGCTGTTTTAAATCTTTAAAAAAATGTTTACTCTTTTTCATTTAAAAAAATGGGCTTCAAACAAGGTACCACCGGAGTTCATTATTACCTATCAGTAGAGGTACTAACTTCTGAAATCTGAGCATTCCTTCAACCCGAAAAGTTGTTGACAGAAAAAAAAAACGCCATTGTAAAAACAATACATTCCTCGGTGACGACGCTCAGAATCTAAAAATACGAAAACAATCTCTGTGAACCCGTCAGCTTCTGCAAGACCACTGTAATTCAAACCGATAGTAAAACTCTACCGGCAATGTTGTGAAAACAAAACTACAATAATTACAAATAATATAATGTGATCTGTATTAACATTGATAGTAATATATAGGTACAGCGTAATTAAATACATAAAAAAATAGTACAAACTATTTATAAAAATTATTCATTTTGAACTATAAGTGTATACAAATATGATTGATTTAGCTATCCACGATCAACATATTATCACATTATAATTTTACATAATGTCCAATAATAAAAAATCGGTCTACGACATGATTCGCGTTCGTTATGAAAACATATTGTACAAAAAAATTACGAATTTAACAGCGTTCTTATATCGAATATCTTCTGCTCATACACGCCTATATTTCGCGGGTATAATATTATATTTAATTCAAACTGTAGGTATTATTTTGTTTTTGTGCATTGAAACGTATGCGTACAAGCGGTAATGCGTAGGATATGCATCGTATACACACTAAATATTATAATACAGGTTTACGAGTTACAATATTTGCAAAATATACCGACTATTTTAAGTCCAGATTTTCGGACATTATTCGTGGTTTCGGAGGAACCGTTTTTTTTTTTTTTTTTTTTTCATTTTCTTACTTAACAGTTTGTCACGAATTTAATCGACTACTATAATATACATGGCAACACGCGTCTAGTATCATAATACACGGAATATTGAGCATCTCAAACTCGAAGAGAGAAAGTGTAGATATGGTAATCATTATGTACGGAAGTTAATAGAATTTGAGGAGAAAAATGCGTACAACAACGTCGTAATTTGATAAAAAAATAATAAGAGAGTGATAGAGAGAGAGATAGGAAACCATAGAGAAAAGTGTAACAACAATACAACTGCAAGAGACAGCGATACCGGATCGTTTTGATTCACATTGTGTGTTTCATGTCGTATTTAGGGCCAAATTTAATTTGAAAATCGCCTTTTATTTTTCCTATGATCGTAGGTAACGTTAAAGTGTAATAATAACGAATCGGTGGTGCGTTCGTAGGTACGGTGGTAAACAACAACAGTGTTATAATAATATTATTATTAAAAAAAACGTAAATTTTCGTACAGTCTATGGACGATTTTCAACGAACGTATAAACTATATAATATCGTTAAAGAAAGTGTCAAAGCAACGTTCGCAGTAACAATAATTATTATTTTCGGCTTTTTACAGACACGACGGATTATGTACATTTTACAGTCCTTTTATATGAAAAAATAAATCGTTTCCTTCCTATACAATATAAAATCATAGGTGTACGCGTTTTTTACGTCACACACACATACATACATAATAATAAGAATAATAATATATAACACGTCAACAATAAGTATTTTGTAATAATATACGTCATACGCGCGTATTATGATGAGAATAAATAAAAAAAACAGTTCAGCGAAGCCTAGAACAGAAAAAAAAAAAAACACAATCTACACTTAAAAAATAGACCGCGTCCGGGCTTGGTAAAAAAAAAAAAAATACTTGGTAACGTGAAGAATATTGAGAAATTCTAATGATCGTGTACGTGGTGATGTTCGTGAGATGAATGATCGTGATCCGAATGATGGGATTCGTTGTTGTCGACCGGCGCGTGACTGTGGTGATGAGCTGAAAGCAAAAAAAAAAAATAAAACGTTATGAAAATAAAATACGAAAAAAAAAATACGTTCGTGAAATCGAATCGTTAAAATAATAACAATAACGAAATATTAACATAAACGCGACGACGCGACAACAATACCGTTATTATGTGATGGCGCAGCGTGGTTAAAAAATAACCGTGCACAATAATATCGCATTGAATTGATCAGGGACTGCAATAATATTCGAAGCGCTAAAATCGCTATTTTAATAATTTGAATTAATCGTACTTAAATAATTTATAATTAAAAAGCCGCGATCGGTCTAGGTCGCGTGGGTAGTTTGACGGGGTGTAGCGACTACGCTTTGAGCGGGTCACTGGTTGGAAAGTTGAGGTTTAAACGCATTATTTAATTTCTGATAGCAAAGATTGTCTTAAAAAATACGATTCTGCGCGAGATCAGTTGTCTACAGTCGTGGTAATAACAAATTAAACAATAAAAACTTTAACGAAATCTGTACATTTTCCATTTTTAGTATTACGTAAAAGTTTCAGCTCGGCCCGATCTTTATTTGTTATGATCGAAAAATCTAAATCGATGTGTCAAAAACACGTTCCCCGTAACTATCAATTGTTCCCCTCATAAAAAGTACACGGCCGCCCGGAACGACGAGTTTTAAGACAAAATAACAACGTGAAATCGGCTATAAACCGAAATTGTGTGAACTCGTTTTCTAAATTTTTTATCCACATACGTAAAACTGTCCTGCTTAGATTGTATAAAAGTTTCGAGACTGGAAAACTAGAGGTTTTATGGAATAATAACACTGCCGTAAAATAATAAATTCAAAAATTTCAAAGTTCCATTACTCCCTGAAAAATGATTAAAATGTATTGAAATTTCAACAGTAAACTCGTTAAACCCTTCTCAATGACAATTATAAATTTCAAGTCGAACGGAGCACATTCGAAAATTTGACCGTTTTCGTTTTTTCCTCCTGAACTTAAATAATAATCAAAATTTCAAAAAACGCTTCAAGTAAAGTACCATCTCGGATCTATCTTTTAAGGTACGTTAAAATCCGAGCAGTTTTTATACCCTAAAAAGTGTTCACAGAGAAACAAAAGAAAAAACATCATTGTAAAATACAACACATTCTCCGTTATTTGTATTTGTTTTAGTTCTGAGTTCGAAGTGTTGAATACTATGCTTGCGTATAGAAAGTCGTTAAGTAATCATTATAAAATTAACCGATTGTATTTCCGTGTGAACTGTGCAGACAGGCAGTAGATTCGAATGAAACGGTTTTGACTAAACGCGAACTAGGTTACCAGCAACGGGCTATATAACACCTATAGCTGCAAGCGTTTACTGTTAAAAAGTATAGTAGTCGATAAAAATGTACTATAATCTCGAATTCTAATACGTAATTTCTTATAAAATCATCTAGTATCGTATCGAATACGTATAATACGTATACGTCTAATTCGCATTTAATTTGTATAGGTGTATGCTGTAACTCGAAGAAAAACGTAATAGGTGAAACACACAATATTATAAATTCATAATGCAAACATACACAATAATTTGTTTTTAATTCGAGCATTTTTTTTTTGCTTCGTAATTTTGTATTACCGCGATGTGACCGACCGCGTTATTCGATTTTCAATATAATAATATGACGACGCCAAGTTCTTTCATGCAGAGAAAATATTATTAAAACGCATTGTAGAAAGCTTTTGAATCGCGTCAAACATAAAATAATCTCACGCACTATGGCCGTCTTTGTGGTGTCCAGTACACAGTAGATCGTAAGTGCAGTACTTATACTTTATTGAAAAAATAAACGACAAAAAAAGAGAAGATCGATAAAACAACATTTTCGGCAGCTGCAGCAGAAGTTTTCGAAACAATTAAACTGTCAGCATTTCACCAATTTTGATCAATCGATAATGGAATACATATATATTCTTAACGAATATTTCCATCCAACGCGTTCCAGCTATAGAACACGGGTGAACGTCGAAACAAAAAGATGATTTTGGACTTGGATCGAATAATAAATGAAGAATGTCTGTGACAGGAATTTTGAGGGGGGTGTGAAAATTCAAATTCTTATGCGTTGTTGACAAAAGTTCTTGGAAACCTGCGTCACTTCATTCTGATTCGCTCATTTCGAACGTACAAGCTTTTCATTTGTCTTATTTTAGATCTTTTTTCCTCGCCCACGCTGTGAATTTTCCGTCATCAATCAACTTTAAACATATAACAAATTTTAAAAAATATTTTTTTTTAAAAAAAATCGTATTCGACACAACGGATTAGTCTCGTTTTACAATCGTTCAAACACGCGCAGTGTAAAACGCTGCAAGGTGGTGTCGTGTTCGAAAACAATTCAATTGCCAACATTATGTTATTTTTTATATTTAGTTTTTTAGCACTGCGACCTTAGTCAACGTTGAACGGGGCGAAGAGCACTATGTACGAATACGCGACGGCGCGAGTTATATTTTATAAATTAAACAGCTAAAAAAGCGTCTAAAAACGATTTGCAGTTTCGATAAATGTTGCAAATACAATGATTGTTCAAGTCAGTGGGTTGTTTGCAGTAGCGAACGCAGAGGTAGATTTTAGGGTTTCGAACGTCTCCCGAAGTATTTTTTTTAGATTTTTTTCAAACAAAAAGCCCCGAAATTTTTTTCGCGTTCGTGTGACCGATTTGACGTTACGGATAAATCAGATATCAGGTACGAATTTTCACGACGTTTAAATCACGCCGAATCACGATTTGAAATTGGTCGAAACGCGTTTGTAATTTAAGGGTTTTTTCGGCATTTCAATCGAAACGGATCAGCTCACAGACTATCGTGCGAAGGAGAAACAAACTACGTGCAACACAGGTACGTGATTAGAGAATACCCTCACGGAGATTATTAAAAAATATTCTTGGAAGAATAATCAATTTATCGAGAATTCAATTTTTTTTGTGTTATTTGTTTGATATTCAAATTATGCTTATCATCTCGTCACGGGGTCTGACTCATCTGGTTTAACCGTTACTGAAACGTATAGCGCGTCCTTTACATTTTACACCCATAAATCGTTTTAAAACGCTTTGCTTTTAAACCGTATTCACATCTATTTGCAAAACGAGCAAACAATTTTTTAATAACACAAATCCAAACCTACTTGGATTCACCCAAAGTGGCGAAAAATTCGGGTTCGAGAGAATATTACCGAACATATTGTGTTCTAGCGAGGATATTATTATATTTTTCAAAATGATTATAACCAGGGCTAGGATAGTATAGGATTTTTTTTTTTTTTTTTTTAGGATTTACAGCACATAGCTTTTCAAGCACAAAATGTAATTTGGTCATATACGAGTCTAAATTTATAGTTTTTATTTTTTTTTTTTGCATTTTTTGTACTTTTATGAATTTAGGGACATTTTGCAGGTCATTAGGTCATTTCTTCAATTTTACGGGCATTTTTTATACTTTTTTGAAATCTAGGTAATATTTTTACACATTTTCATTTACACTAGATGTTCTCGATAAAAGTTTTGAATTTGTAACAGAAATAATATCGTATTCAATATTTCAACTATAGAGAGAGAATAATCTTCGATACCGCAAGTTATCTTAATCGTTAAATTAAATGACAGTGATGTGGAGAGTACAGTGTGTAGTAGTGTGCTAATACTCGTTATCGACAATAAAACCACTTATATGTTACAACAATAAACTTCGATACCATCACTATCGACGATATCACGTACATGAAATTTGCTCCGATTACTTCTGTGAACGCGGAAAGAACTTTTTCATCCTACAAAACATTGCTAGCAGAAAATCGGCGGTCATTTGTATTTGAAAACTTGAAGGAGCTACTGATTGTCCAATGCAATTTAAACGTAATTTTCAAAATAAAAAAATTTACGAAAATATATTTTTTATTTTATAGTATTTTTTATTGATTTTTTCCGAAAATTTCAAGCTGGCCATTGCACGATAAGTCCAAACTTTATTATCCATAACAAGAAAATCCTAAATTAACATTTTTTTTTGCTATTTTTTTACAATATTATAATTTAAATAATTTTCTACCGAAATATTAATTAATAATTATAATGCATTTTCATAACATTTTAAAATCGTTTTTTATCTTTTGGGCATTTTAAGGTCATTTTTAGGTTGTTTTAAGGTCATTTTTTTAGGTCATTTTTAGGTTATTTTAATGTCATTTTTTTAGGTTTTTCGGGTCATTAAAATCCTAGCCCTAATCATAACTATACCGGATTTTCGTTCGGCGGCGTAAAACAAACTTTAGAACACTGCACGTCGATGCGAATAATGTTCTTTGCGCGCGGTGAACGGTATCGTGATATAAATCCGAGAGCCGTGTGATCAGTGCTGCAACAGGCGAACCGATTGGTCCACGCGTAATTTTATTTTACTGAGTCACTAATAATCACTTTTTTTACTCGGTGCATCAACTATGTTATTCGTACAGTAATATTAGTCATAACCGAAATGCTGATAAAGTTTCTTTTTCAACTGTTGTACGACACGATTGTTGGACAACACTATATGTAGAACTGTTGTTAATAAATGTACATACGATATAGCTGCCTACGACGCATATTAAAACTCAATAAGTATCTATCTCAGTTGGCCATAATTATTGTTTTATTCAATTATACGTAATACTATAACCGTATATGTTACTGTACAAGTCATAACGAGCAAACGTCGTTACGAAATAATTCGTATGACGTATATATATATATATGACCTGCCTACTACTGTAATAGTTCTATAGTTACAGTTTTTATTTAAACGTTAAAAACCACTGCAATTTTAAACAAATTAACGATGTATACACAAACGATTATTATGATCACACTAGGATAGGGGGACGCGCGGTCACGTAAACAATTTAATTCGTATTTATGTGCCTATATTATTAGACAATAATATATTAAATGTACCGAACTAGACGGGGTACGCACATTTTTTCATAAAAAAAAAATGAAGACTCCGGCGAATCGCCTCCTCAAATCAAGCACTGATTGTAATATACAAAATTACATACAAAAAAAAAGAATGACGCAACGGTAAAGGTGCGGTAACGAGTACGCTTTACGCGGGGTAACGATAAATCGTTACGTTCGAAAAAAAAACAATTCTGAGTGAGCAGTCTAATCTTCTAACAAGTCCCGGGTGAAAATAAAAAAGCTCGCAAATTACTCGTATTATACATACGTAAAAAAAAAAAAATTGTGTATTATACCTGTAGGAAAAACAATTTAAAATTTTTTATAACGCGTATTAAATTTAGTACCTAAAAATTTGAAAAACGACAAGAAATAATTTTTTATAGCGTTGGTTTCTAATCCGGTATAATCGTTGTGACGCCGGATTTGACGATTTCGCCGTTTTCGTCGTTTTCGGCACATAACTCGGAAAATAATTAAAATGTCAAAAAAATTATTCAAGAAAAATAAAATTTAAAGCCAAAATCCCGACTTTTATGTGGTATTCAACGTAAAGATCAAAGCATTCCTTCTACCCGAAAACGTCATTACAATCCTAAAAATTTCAAATTTTGGTCGTAAAATTCTCGGTTTTTTTTTTTAGTAAGCAAAATTTCAAAAATAAGCTAAATGCCGCCCTCTAGTCGATAAACCTTTTAGAAAAGTTACTGATTTTAAAAGCCGGAGAATTCCTTCCGTACGAAAAGGCGTTGAAAAAAAAAAACACCATTGTAAAAACAATATACATTCTTCGTTCTAAAAGGTTTCAATAACATTGTATGTTAGTATACTTTGGGGCTTAGAGTAAAAACCGTAGCCATAGTCCCTCTGAAATCTGAAATTAGAGGTCTCAGCCCCACAAAATATATGAGAATTTTTTACACACAGAATACAAGAATGTACTGTTTTAAAAATGGACATTGGTTGACAAACTCAAATGTTAAACGAGGAAAAATGTTGAAAAAAAAAATTTTACAAATGCGTTGCCGTCGCCCACTCACCACGATACATAACATATGATAATGTTCATAACAAAATAAACACCATAATATTAAAATAAACGCTTGGACTTTAATTGTGTTCTCTGCTTATTTTTATTGCAAAACTTCATAATATAGTTTTTAGCATAGTTTCATTTATGTAATGTAACATAAACCATGCGCACAAGTAAACTATATAGTGTTTGTACTTTTAAAGAATTCACAAAAACAAAAACAAACAAAATTAAACATTTAGATTAAGATTTGAGCAATAAAAAGGTTGAAGTACTTGCGACTGAATTGATAGGCTACGCTGTAAGTGCATGTAAGATAGATAAAAATCAGCCACCCCGAATTTTGATCTAATTTCCGCCTATGGTATAAAAACAGATGTGGCTTAATTTAATATTTTGCCAATCAACTTTAGTACAGCTCAATCCCATCGCCGTTCAAAACCTCACAAACCGTAATAATATTATAATAATTGTTTCGCATCATATTTTCGAAAAACATTTTCTACGCATATCAATTAAATATAATTAATATTGTCGTCCGCAGCGTACAAATGCGAAACAGATTATTTGAAAAAATTTATAAGGTTGAAAAAATTTGATATCGTATACAACCTGCAATGGTCGGTGTCGAGGAATTTCAATCGTATATCGTATTAAAACGGCTCAAAATAATGTTTCAGTTATCAATATTATTATATTGTATATATTTTATAAATTTGTTGTACCGTTTCTCTTTTTCAAAATTAATATACGTGATTTTATCGAACCGCCAAACTTGAAATGCCTCAAACCCAAATGACATTCAGTATTGCACATTTTTACACTCGTTAACCTTTAAAGGTGCCAAAAGAAGATGGCGGTTTGTTATTTTTTTATCGGCGAGAATCGTTTAGAACACAATAATCATGAATACGAAAAACAACATTATAAAATAAGTATATAAATATATATGTACATATTATATGGAACGTAATAAAACGAAATCGATTAAATTACAGTTTTACATTTACATTCTACTCGTGTTAGGTAATAGCGCCTTTTGTACGCACTTATATAATTAAATTTCCCAGACTCCGTCGATTTTTTGGTCTACATTTTTCGGTGCAAGCTTTTTATGTTCATTACATGGCAGTTTTACACACTATTATTATTGCATTGCACAACATAATTACTTCTCTTGTTTTAATCGCTCACAATTTTAATGGCTTAAAACACAAGAATAATAGACCGTCAACCTCCAAGTTGCAAGTGCTGAACGTATTGAAGAATGAATATTGATTTTACGAAGACGCGCGTTACTTTTTTCTGTGAACAACAAGAATATTTTAGCACGGCAAAACGGCAACAATATTTACGAAAACGCCACCGAAAGATTGAGAAGCAGATTTCTCTTTACTTGAAGGTTTTTTGTTTTCAACTGTTGGGGAATATAATATCCAAAATTAACTGTACGATTTTGATCTGTTGTTGCTATCTACAATCAGTAAAACAACTTGAACTTTTATAAATAGGTACCGACATCCGTTGCATCCTACATGCTGAAATTAACTACAAATTTTACGAATCATCGCAAAGAATAACATTTAAACGTCATAAAAAAATGTCACAAGGTAACATTAATTCTTTAACTAGAGTTGAAAATGTTTCGCGATTTTGTAAGTTTTGTTTCATCGGTCACGTAGTTTTCCAATAATGTATGCCGCGAAACTTTTTCATGATGGCTTCAAAACGTATTTTTCGATATAACGTGTATGCTGTTGAAATGTTTTTCTTTTCACCCATATTCGTCGAGTGTTATTGTTATTGTTATTGTTTCGTCCTTTTTGTTCGTCTATCGCAGGCGCCCTCCATAAAATATTTAAACTTAATGAAACGCTCACACACGAAACATATCGTGCTAAATGAATTTCGAAACAATTCGAGCGAAACATAAAACTTTGAAATTTAGGTTCGACTTTTTGTTGATTGCCATGACCGACCCGCCAAAAGTTGTCACCTACCCTAGAGCGAGATCGCTATTCTCCAATGAGCTGTTCCCGTCCGATCCAGAATTACTTCTTCTTTTTCATCGCATTTCTCCCAAATATTTTGGCTCGGCCACTTTTGCCCTAACCTTCCGCGTAACGCGACAATTTACAACCCCTACGCGCACATTAACGACTCCAGTATCTTTTTCAATTGTTTCCACCCAACTCTTTTTTGGTCAACCACTTTTTACATCAACGTTCATTTTCATAACCGCTCTTGTATATGGCTTCAGCTACTTCTCTCCTTATCACAAGTGCGAACCGTCTCATATCTACTTCCCCTCAACTTATCCACTATTGATGCTGCATCATCAATACTACCTTTTCGTTTCTATCTTCTCTCGTTACTCCATCAAAACATTTTCACTTCCGCTACACTCATACTCCGTTCTATTTTCCAGTCAACGTTACGAACAATAAAACATGGTTTTGAACACTCCTGTTGAACTTACCTTTTATAACTTGAATTCAGGAATTTTCTTATCACGCGAAACACTTGACTCCGTTCTCTACATTTGATCCGACCACACTTAATCCTATGTTTTGTATCTGTCATAAAGTCCCTCCGTACAAAGGGTTTTAGGTACTCAAAATTTTCTACCCTTTTCTGTTACGCCAACAAGCTTACTGCCATTACTCTATCGTCGGGCACCTGGTATCTTCCTCCAAAATCGTATACACTGTTTTTCACACATCTTTAATCCCCCTTCCCTCCTGCAAGTGCTTTATAATATATACGACGACACAATCGTTGTAATAATTGTTAACTATTACGTGTTCGATCGAAGTTTAACAACGTACATTAGTAGTTTAGAAGACGAATTTTTTATTTTATCCGTGTGTAATAATACAACAACAATAATCGTTGTACGTTTGACGATCGGTCACAATAAGTTTACGAATCTGATCCCAGACGAATACCGTATATCTTTTGACAGTGTTGAAGTCCAAAATAACAAACACGAATAGTTTGACGTCTTACCTTTTCGCAACAAATTGACAATAACGACGAATCCCCATTGTGAGCACAATATTATATCATATTGATACCCGTTACAACAATTAAATTATTATTCAATATATTATGTTACCAACCAACACGCGCGTAAAATGTACTGTAAAGATCTTTTAAAACAACAATAATATATGATCACGTATAAAACGCATGATTATAATATTTTAATATTATTATGCATACACTGTGTGTGATACGTATAATAATAATAATAATAATAATAATAGGTAACCGGAGACAGGAATTTTTTTACATATTTTAGAAACGTACAAGTCGTACGACGCAAAAACGTACGTGTACCGAGCAAAATTACTCTATAACAACACAACAATAATATTGTTTTGCCACTCATAATTGTTGATAAATGATAATAACTGTTGTGGTATATATGTGTATAGTGTCAGCTGAGTTCACGTGTTCGAAAAATGTATTTTGTTTAACGTTATTTTTGTTAGGACTATAATATGTTGTTATAATAAACGTTTTTAATTTTAATAATTATATTGTTTCGCTTATACGTCTGTGGTATTGGTGGCACACATTTCAAACGATTTTATCTTTTCGTTTAAAAAAATATAAATTCGTATAGATGATATTAATAATTAATTTTCGTATATTTTTTTTTGGTACCCGCGACTAATAAACTATACATATTATTATGATAACGAAATAAATACCGTCGAAAATATAAACATAACATACCTACTAAAAAACTGCATTTTCGAACGAAAACTTATATATATTTTTTATTTTCTCAACGTTATTATAATATGTGTGCAATGATTTTTGGTTGTGATAAACGCGTTTTTTTTTTTTTTACGTTCAAACACATTTTCAGACCGTTGTACGCCAATTACAAAAATGCTTTTCGAGTTTTTTTTTACATTTCTCACAGTTATCACGCAGAGTTGTCGTATTCGAATGAGTTTTCTTTACGAGAATTTTATGGATACATATTACCATCACAAGATCTATACCAATAGAGTTTATAAAACGTTTCGAATTTCGCGGCACGGCAAACTGATTGAAAATTTACAGTTTTGCGACTTTTTCGTATACAAAAAAAAAAAAAAAATTATAAAAGTTTATAACATAGTAAATTATTTAGACTTGTTACTAGACCTATTCAATGGTCACTAATATCGAAAAGTACAAAATCTGAGGTACCAAATACCGGATTTTTAATCGCTACACCGTATTCAAATGTTTCAAACAGCTCTTGTTGATAGAATTCCATAGTGCTGACATAAATTTGAAAATAAACGAGATTTTAAAACGAAAACACGACATAATGTATCCGTTAAATATTAACGTCACGTTGTATAGTAGAAACCCCGCCACGGATGATTATATCGAAATTCAACAATAGTCATAATTATATACATTAAAAACATCGTCATACGATTGTACAAACTCATTATGGTGTAAAAGTATTTGTAATGTTATTGTTTTATTTTTTTTTTTTACAACTCTGGAACGTAATTGAATGCACGTGATACGTACTATATTATAACACGTTATTTTAATAACAAAATGAAAAGCAAACACGCGATTAGTCCGTTAATTATTATTCGTTTTACGTTAATAACACAACGGTACCGTCAATTGTGCGTTCGTTTTCGTTATTTCGGTCGAAAACAAACTTTTTGGTCCCGGTTTTGAAATGTGTACGGTGAAGACAAATCCAAATCGATTCATTTCCCTTGGTAACATTTAAATTTTCCAGATCGTATCAGAGAAGAATTTTTTTTTTTTATCCTTACGTTTGCTCGATTAGTTTAGGAACAACGAGTAGGTGGCGTAGGTGTTTTATACGAAATCGATCGTGATTAATTGTGTTCGCTCGGTATTCTTTTCGTCCGCTGTTGTAAAAGATTTTTTTTTTTACCAGTTACGTAAATAACTACACACGAATTGAATTGTGTACACAATGCCCCGTCGTAAGACGTTATGTGTGCAACGGTCGCAATACGAGTCACTAACCTATATACAACGAAACGCGGCGAAAATTGGGTCTACTGCACATTTATTTAACTGTCCCATTCAACCGGCCCTCTTCGAAAAACACGCTTTTCAACACGGACATTATTAATTGAATAACGCGATCGTACACGACTCGAGTTTATTGCGGACGTGATTTTAGAGTTTGCCGGCCGGCTCTCCAGAGCCGTCGCATTTTATAATTTAGGTACACGCGGTCGATTTCCGTCTCCGTTTTGCCGCGGCGGATCGAAAAACGTTTTCAGCCGAACGGTGTATTATCTTTTTCTGTTGTCTATTGTCATCTTGCTGGCAGAAAAACAGAACAGAGTATTAGCGTTGGTTATGAATAATCGCAGTAATTAAATTTGACAACACGCCTGCGGTTAAGCCAGGGCCCCGACTAGAGAGCCCTCGAGATCATTCTCGGGCCGATATTTTGACTGACTTACGTATAGTTTAGAGAAAATATTGGGTAAATCCTAGGATTCAAGTGTTTGGTAAATAGTTTTATTTAAATCATCCTCACTTAGATTCTTGGGCCGGTTAAAAACTCGGGTCCGGCCCTAGGTACAACTACTCCCTACATAACAGTCCACGTTTAAAACACGTTTTTCTGCTCTTGTTTAATAATTAACGGCAAACACACGGTTCGCGGTCATTTCCGTAATGGTACGTTATTTCTATGACCTTCCGTAGGAATTCCGTAACATAGCTTCAAATTTGGACAGGTAACCTCGGCCAGCATCCGATCCGTGCGATTGTTTGAAATATTTTGATTTCAATAATTGTACTGCGAATTTCTAATCGTATTGCAATGGACGTATTATATAACGTGTAATATTGGTGTCTGATTGAAATAAAAAAAAGAATTATTAAGTCGATAATATATTTTCCAAGGGGTTAAAAATCGCAGAACAAAAAAAAAAACAGCAATTTATTGTAAAATTTGTTCTTCGAACAGTTCTGATAACATGGTGATTTTAGAAGGCAAGATGATTTTTGTAAAAACTGATTGGATTTAAGACGAGCGACGGATGTGTTATAAATTATAATACTTATGCTACCTATGAGCTGACGATGTTTCATTATATCCGTACTCTCGTGTATCCTTGAAAAGCCTACACCACACTGCACTCTCGTAAGACCATAAGAGGAATCACAGTAGTCGTATCTTTCAGTTTACTTTCAGACATTCTATTCCACAAATCACACTTGACAAACCGCCAACTGGTTTCTTCAAATCACGCACAGGCATAAATACACAATTTTTAGGTTAATGTTTTCAAAATCGACAAAAAAAAAAAATTGATAATAAACAACGTTTCGTCTAAACACACGCGGAGCAATAATTTCCATCTAGATTAAAAAGATTTTTTTATTTTCTTTAAGAATAGAATATTATGTATTATAGTGTTGAAACCTAAATAGTATCGTAAACATATACCTATACTGTGTTTTTTTTTTTTTTTTAATTTCAAAACAAAATAACTGAAACAAAAGACAAAAAATTAAAAACTACGCGCGAATCGTATTAAATTTTTATAATAGGTTTACGTAATCCCTGAAATTTCACATTTATCGATCGGTAACCGAGCCGAGAGAATTACTAACAAAGGTGTTATATTTTTGTACTGCGTAATTTTTTCTAGTCCTTGGGTAATGCACGTCTATTTTAACAATGGTGTTTTTTTTTTTTTTCAAAAAATTAACATTTTCTCGAGTATAATTAGTGTTTTTTGTGTGAAACAACAAAAAAGTTAAAAAAATCCGTTTTAAACCGTTCATCTAATTCAAAGTTTTCATTAAATTTTAGAATATTTATCGAGTTATGGTCAGCAAAAACGACAAAAAAATCACTCCGAATAATTGGAAATTTTCACACGTTCTCCGACGTTGGACCGCGATGAAAATCACATGTATATATTATATAAATGTGAAAATGAAAACTCTCGAGGCCCATGTTCTCGGAAACTGCTGAACCGATCGTTATGATTTTTTTTTTTAATTGAAGAGCTCATTGCGGAGAAGGTTTATGGCATTCGATCGATTCTCCCTAAACTTATTAAACAAAGGAGTTATCGATTATTATAAATAATTATAATAATAATGGCCTGTAGACTTGGCAACATGACAAGCATTCTGAGTTTCCACAATCACACTACAATTCTAACCTCCCCAGCGTGTCCGACGGCCGACGGTTATGCTTATGATGCTCGGGTTTGCCCCACACGAAACAGGCCGTTATTTATAGAGGTAATTATTATATTTATTATAATAAATTATATTGTATATTACAATTGATACGTAATTGTTGTAACAATTATAGTAGAAATTAGTACTTATTTATTATCGGTTGCCATTGGTCATTCATGGGCAGATCGGGTACAAACTTGCATCAAATCGAATTTTCGAACCTACCAGGGTGGCCGAGTTGCACTTGCTGCAGCGAGTACACCCAAAAGTACTTCACGATTTTTTTTAAAAATTATCATTCCTTACGGGCAACGAAGCGCGCGGGATTAGCTAGTACATATAATACAAACGGTGGCAATTTCTTGCAGACACGTTTTGTTGGAATGAAGATGCATTCAAAACTCCGTACGATAATTCGGGAAAAAATATTCGAGCCAAGCGAATGTCTTTGAAAACTTGAAACTCGTGAGAATTCCATGCTCATTATCAAACCACGACTTCCGAATCACTGATCCACCCGAGTAGGTTAGTTCGTCGGATAACCCAGGATTTCTCCCCTTTTTTTTTATTCGTCTTCGAAACGTATCGACTTCTCCTGAAAACGCGGTCGGAATCACCACTCGTCGATCATATCCAGACGAAATCCAGTTGTCCGCAGCAGCAGCCGTCTGCAGTCGAGATACAAATAATAATAATTAAAGACGAGAACCGTTTGCTGCAGCGTCTCTCCACTGCAGTCCACGGTTCCCGGATGTTACCGAAAACAAACTGTCCTCTATTTTTTTTTTTATCGAACCCCGGCAAATCCATCGCGTTCCGCCCCGGTTTATTCGAGAGGCAGAGACGGAAACAGACGGCCCGGCGTGTAACGTCGTCGCAAATGAACATAATGTTAAAATCAGAAAACACCGCATAAAAAAAAAACGGGTGGTTTCGAAGGCGATCGATTTTTATTTCCCGTTTGTGCGTCGTCGAGAACGCTCGTGTGAACTCGTCGTTTGACGTTGTGTTTCCCCGGGATGGTCACACAGCGAGTCGCGGTGACTAACCGTCGGCGAAACGGGAACAGCGGGACAACGTATGACCTAGAGCACATATCTGGACTTTTTTCCTGTCGTTATATCGTGAGCGTATGAAACGATTTCGAGTTAAACTCGGGAGAGATTTCGTCCACGAGTGTATATAATATATTATAATATACCGTATTATCTCTTCTCAGTTTATACATTATTCGTCGAAACATTATTAAACCTAACCAGGGTTGGCGATTTTGAGAAATTTTCATTCACACACAACTTGTTCACCTTTACTTCAACACAATAATAACGGCTAGACACGTCATCATATTGTTTATATCGAACCGTATGAATAATTATCGCTGTGCATTACTCATCAAGTCGAATCGTTGATCCACAATCCATTCCGTCGCGTTATAAAGAAGCTCTCTCTTTTGCCGTAACTGAAATCAATTTCACTGACCAAAAACACAAATTTCTCTAATCTTCATTTTTCGCTAACGCAGTACGCTAACACTCGGAATATTCTTATAAACACTTTAAAAATTTTAATTACCATAAACAGCGTGCGTTAGTCAGTCATACCTAACTTTATAAGTTTAATATCTATCTATAAAGATTAATTTTCTCCAGTTGGTTTGTCTCGTATACACGTCTACATATCGCCTATAGCTACCGGTTAGGTTTGTTGCTTTATCGTCTGATTACTATCTGAACTAATCAGATACTTTTTAAAAGTTCCGCGAATCAATTTAAAAATTCAATAATATCTCGTTTATTTATTTCTTTTTTCTTTTGTCGTCTGATAATTTATAACGACGGCAGCGGTGCGACCTGTACAATAATACGTTATCCAAATAAGCTATAGGTAGGTAACTAAAAAACAGAACAGCAACGATAACCGGATAGACGAGTGAGTTTACGATATTTGATTTTAATATGTTACCTACGAGAAGATTTTGAGTAGAAAACGCTCAGTATATCGTTAGACACACGATCGCGCTTTCTCGCGGAACACGTTACGTTCAAATCGAAAAATTTTTGTTTTTGTAATAGTTCTCAAACTCGAAGAATCAAAACTTCAGCAAAAAGAAAGGTAGAACACGCGGTGATGGCCCAACACCGGATACTGCTGACGAGATGTAAGCAATGTGTACACGCGATGTACTGTAAGTACAATTATTTTATCTGCGTTGTGAAGCAAAACAATCGAATACGTTATACAAATCGACACTTCCGAACCCGTTTTAGCTACACCGCCCGTATAATATTTGTTTTCGATTGTAAAATTAAAAATGCCGTGTTTGCTTGTATATAGTTCAGTGTTTGAAAACCGACCGTTGGTGAATACACGTTGTACAGGCCATTTTTATCGTCGTACGAGAGAAGGTCGCGTGTGAAGCAATGTAAACAAACCCGAAACACGGTTAACGAAAAGCGGTGGTAATCAAAAGTGTAAACACGACCGATAAACGACGTGAACGTTGTTCGAGTTTGCCTTTTAATCCGTAAATAAACAAACGTTATTTATCTGTGTTTCGTAACTGTAGAGTTGTTTCAGATTTCACAGTTGTTGCGGCGGTCGTCAAAAAACATTGTTTCGTCGAAAACAATTCTTCGACGTACATTATGGCGTGATTCCTGATATGCGATAACGTATTCATCGTAATTCATTTAAACTTTTTTTTTTCTTACTTCGAGCAGTGCCGCAAGCCATTTCAAATAACGAAGAACCCACGTCCTCGCATAATGGTTGAAATTCGTAACATGGGTGTTTGAAGTATAACCATACTTTGGTGTAAATTATTCAACTTGCGCCACTCATTACGAGCCCGATTTGAAATTTACTGTGTTTTGTTAAAAAAAAAATACGTCTCGCGTCGATTGAGTGAAAATCACAACTCGTTTTACTTTTTCGTACACTCGGACCGTGATGACGGCTGAGATCAATGGAAACGATTGGCTTTTTGTTTCGCGCGAGACGTTAAATACGCATAAGAAACAATTTGTTCTGTTACGATGTTAACGTGGAAGGCGTTCATTTGCGTTCACAACAGTAATAATTATATGCTACAGTGTGATGATTTGGGAAAAAAGTTCTGTTCGGATCAGCTGCTTTCGTTTTTATGTACACGACACTGTTTACTTTCAAGAGTATTGAACCTGCAGCACACACTGACCCACTCGACAGTACTGTATACGACGATTGTTATTACGTCGTAGCCTTTCTAAATCTATTAAGTATAATAATATTGTTACGTTTTGTGCGATGCGTCCACGGAAATGTTTACTTAAAACGGTTACGAGATGCACATTTCCCCGCCGTAGTCGCGGCCGGCCGCGTCACACGTTCGAAAATAATAATTTTGAACACAACGAGCGATAAGGTGCGAGGGGAGATAGAAAAAAAAAATTTAACACACAAGATTCAAATATTTATAATTGGCACGTGACGTTTATTTTTGAAACTGTTTCACTGTCGTTGAAAAAACACTATACCTGTTCCATGACCGTTCATCGTAGTTTGAATTCAAAAAACGCCACAAAGTTCTAATGGTTGAACAAACTAGCAACATTACGCAAGTACACCCGTAGGTAAATAACAGCTATAATTCATCGGGCAACTATAACAATTAACTCGTTGATATCCGTACGGGGTTATTGCTTACCAAACTAAATACGCGGAATTTTCCGAAAAATGTTTAAATTTGTCAGCTGAACACGCGCTAAACTCATAATTTCTTTTTTTTTTTTTTTGTAGACTTTGTTTGCCAGATGCAAAAGAAAAAAATTTTGTGTTTAAGTAGATTGATTAAATGTTACAATCACTACGTTTCGCGATGGGTAAACTATAAAATATGTTATACAGTAGACGCAACAGTCGTTCAAATTTCACGGACATGACAGAATGAACATAATAATAATAATATTAGTAGATAGTAAATAAGTATGATATCTGGTTTTATCGTTTTAACGTTAAAAAGAAACAATCCATTAACACTTTTTTAAAGCATGACGAATAACTATTGTCAAAAAAACATTTAAACATTTGTAATATAACTGCGGTCGTCGTAATATAGCGTATAATACGACATTGTTCTGAGTTTAAGTGGACATACAACATACCAATTTTAATATCGGTGACGCAAGAGACTAAATACGAAATCGGTGCCTGTCCAAATTTACGAACAATAAAATTTATTATTTTCACACTTCGACGGTCAGAACTTGTACCAGTCGCTACAGAATAATACGGAGCGATAAAGTCGACATGAACATAATTTTTCCTAAAGAAAAAATGTTTGGTTACGTCGATTAAGTCGTTTACTCTCCGTTTACGATTTTCTTTCTGCCACGTTTCGAACAGTCCAATTAATTCGTCGTTCGTTTTCGAAATGGAAAACCGTCGACTAAGGGCAATCGATGTCAGTTATTGCTTCACATTGACAGTGATAAAAATTCGTTTTTGTTTTTAAAAATCAGACGTTTGCAAATTAAACGGTTAACGGACGCAAAAGTGCGCCAAAGACTTTTTGTGTAACTCGAATCGTAAAAAGGAGGTTGTTTGTACGAAAACACGGTTTGCATTGTACAGCTGTGCTGGACACTAAAAAACAATGGTTTGAAACAAACTTAAAATGTCGATACAAATTTTCTAAGGTCTACTACAAGCACTCATTTTATGTACCAATTAACAAGCTTTAGAGTTTTGACCACAAATGAACCGTTCTGCACGTCAGATTACTTATAAATAAATGTAAATACCTATATATATATATATATTAGAATTTCATTATTGTGGAAGATTTAACGCGGCGAGTCCATTAAATTAAACTAATAAAAAACACAATGTGTGCAGTAAAAACTTTCATATTCATTTGCATCATTTGTAAAAAAAAAAAATACATTAATATCGACACTATTTTTACGTCTATAATTATTGAAATATTTTATTCTTTTTTAGATTTCTTTTTTTTTTTTTTCAATTACTAAATACCTTTTGAATACTATATCAGCTAATCGACCATAATATAGGTAGAGCAATAAACTTATACCTGTGCAACGTACATCACTTTTTTAGTTTTAAATTCTAAACGTAGCTTATTCGTTTACTATAAGAACATTTAACAGTTAGACCGCATTTTCCCACTAAAAATTATAATTGTAAATTCGCCTCATACCTGCCGACAAAAAAAATAATAAAAAAAAACGCGACTGAATCCATTTTATCCCGCAACGCGCACTGAATTTTTAACTGATGGTGTACCATGGTCAGTAACCTTTAGGTTGTAGACTTTATTAAACCAAACACATGATTACGCATAAAAATAAACATTTAAAAACATTAATTACGTAAACCTAAACTGCTATTGTTAAATTTACAATTGCCTCAGATATAATTACAAGTTTAAAAATGGTTGGATTATGATAAACTTTTTACGTTAATTATTATGAACCATACGTGGTAGGTATACAGTTGGCTTCGCAGTATACATATTATAAATTACACGTAATTCTGAAAAAAATTGTTGTCAGTCTTTCACATGACGTGTACCGTAACAACAATTGTTCTATCGTTCCATTGTTTTAATTTCCAAAAGCACTTTATTAATTATCCATTAAAATAATTACCACGAGTTTCAAAAATGAATAGTTTATCTACGTACATTTTTCCCTGTAATTTTTAGTTTGAACTGTATATTCAATGTACGATCGTAAAAAATAAACAAAACCAATAAATGGACAGACAATCAATCAACAATAAAATATCAATTTATTGCAGTGATATAGACGCTGAAACTCTTTACATTAAAAATATGTAGACAATTTTAATTTGCAAACGTTTTGGATATATATAGCCACAATGAATCAAAGAAATAAAAGATTGCGAGAACATGTCACAACGAAAAAGACGAAAGTTAATAGTGTCACGTTTGATTATACCTACACCAGGAAAACATTCGCACCAAGTGTCTTAAACAAAAGAATAATTGGCACGACACACAAAGAGTGTAAATTATTCACGACAGATTCGACGAGTATCCGATAGTTGTACAGGAAGAATAATATATTCAAAAAAATATCAATATTTAAAACGTATTAATTACTATATTATCATAATTCATTTCACAGACAACTCTTCGGAATAACTTATTTACATTTTTACTGCCGGAGATTGATTCATTGGTGTGCACAATACTAATGGGAAAAGAAAAAATTGAAATAGAAGAAAAAACGAGGTTACAATTATTTAGAAAATTATTTATTAGGTAATAAATTATTACCTAATAAATATTAGGTAAATAAATATTAATTATTACTAATAATTATTTGAATTTATTTTGATAACATAATAAGTTTACGATGCACAATATTATGACATGGCAACATCATTAGTAATAAATTTGACAATTTTAGATTCTGAGCGAAGCGAGGAAGCTATTGATTTTACAAAGATGTGTGTTTTTTTTTTTTTTTTTTGTGTCTGTGGCACGTGTAGCTCCTAGGCAATCGCTCCGATCTTCAACAACAGTGCCACATTTCGGTAGAGAATTTTATATCCTCGGTGCATTATAGATCGTGTTTTTTCGAAAAACGCATTTTTGACAAAATCAATTTTGTTAATTGGTCATAACTCCCAAAATAGAGATTGAAAAGACTTGATATTTTCACACAATGTTAAAATTGGTAATGCACAGTTGTGAGTCGAATTTCAAAACATTTCACAAATTTTTGAGCTAAACATAGAACTTTGAAATTTTCAAAAATTTCCAATTTTATTGTCATTTGATTTCAATAAAAACTTAAATTTTCCAGAAAAAGTTTTGAAAATTTAATACAATGTTAACGACATATATAACTATTCGTACCTAAAAAATTTTAAAAATCGTTTGTCACAAATTTTTTTTATAGTCGTTTTAATTCTGAAAATTGGCCAAAATTTATCATTTTGTGATTAATTTTTTGAAAAAAAATTGTAACTTACACAACTTTATTATTTAAGAATTAAATATTGAATTATAAAAGTAAAACGAAAATTTCTATAAGTATACGAAAATTTCAAAGAAATCGGCCCGGTAGTTTTCAAGAGCGTACAAGAAAAGTGTCGATAAAATGGTGCGTCACACTATATATATTGTTCGTCGACTGGGTGCCGCGCTGGTTCGAATCCCAGAAAAGAGATTTTTGCGTTTTTTTTCGAGTATTTTTTTATTTTAAAATCTTGTAATTAACATTTTCACTCACATTCCATTTTCCTATCTTGCTGAAATTTCGCATACAGCTTTGTTTAGGATGACATGAACACATAATGGAAAAGTCAGTAACGGGAGACGCCGAGGGACTAGGATTAGGTTTTTTTTTTAATTTTTGTGATCACTTTTTTCAGTAGAAAAAATGCACCAATTTTAACCAATTTTTTCTTTTTTACTTTTCGATATAGTCATACGGGTCCAGTTCAACTCACAGCGAATTGTATTTAGTTTTAGAATTTCGGCCGTTTCTCCACTATGACATGCCACGAACCGTTAAAAAACTATTACACTTATGTAGATGTTTGTATGGGTATGTTATAATAACACGAGTGACGTTTGCAGACGCGCGTAACAAACCGATTCAACAATATAGCACGCACCTATATTGGAAATGTCCAATCGAAAAAATCTCTCAAAATCTCTATTTGACGCGGTCAGTATACGTCGTGAAAATACTGTTATTTATATTGGCAATTAAAACGTTCTCATTCAAAAGTATTATAGTATACAAAATATTTTAATATTACGGCGACATGTACTTACGCCCTTTCAGACGTTGACAAATTTTATCGTTTCGGTCTATTATAATAGTAACACTATATATAATATTAAACAAACATTGACCGACCACATTCACACGTCCACGATAGGTGCTGGCGTTTTCGAACAACTCGCGTTATAATATCCGACGCTACCGTGTTGTTCACGCGTTGGCACGGTTTCAAAACATCTCGAAAACGAGACGGTCAAAGTGTGTCAATCATAAAACATGCAAATACACAACACAACACTCGAATACAACGTTCGCTTCGTTTCAAAAACTTATCCGAATTCTACGCGGACATCGCTGCAGTTTAGTCGCACCCAGTGCTAGTTCAACAACAGTTCGATACTTTCATCATTTATGTTTTTTTTCGAGCTGGGCCGTGTCCGTGGATAACAGCTGAGCAGCCCCGAAATTTCAGGGAAATTCAATCGACACTTTTCATTCAAAGGGATTGAGTTTCCCCCCCCCCCGACAGTGAGATTAGGAAAAAAAATAGAGCAAACAAAAGAAAAAAAGCAAAGGGAGACAAAATCAAAAATTGGGGGAAAAAGCGAGAAAAAAATACTTTTCGGTATCATTTTAAAAAACAATTGACTATTAGTACGAAAACCATAGTTTTAGGTACCTTTGATGTAAACGTAAACGGCTGCAAACGACGTAACAAAAAATATAATTTTAACAACTTCAAAGTGAGCCACGGACAAACAGTTTTATGAAAAAAACAATTTCGAACGAAACTTAAAAACATAGGCAATCAAGCCGGTTCCAATATAACGTTGTCAGAATAGTTTACGGTTTTCGCAATAATTTTCATTATTGTTTTACATTGATACTAGACTTCCACTTTCCGACAATTATCACGATATCTACAAAATTATGAACAATTCTATAGGTTTGCTTTTTTTACAATTTTTGAACGGACTTTTTTCCCCCTATCATTAGAGAGGCTTTCTCCTCTTCAACTCTCGGTTGGTCTTCGATTATCTGACTCGTGTATTGCATTTTCGCTCTATGATTTTTTTTTCACCGATTCCAAGATCAGTAATATTATGAGGTCTATACGAGCTAGCTGAAATCGCGATATGTTAGCAGTATTATGGTTACGGTATTATTTGTTTATTTTTTTATAAGGTCATACTGCCGCCACGCCGATCAGACCGAACCGAAGGTGCTGGGCGAAACCGATAGTCGTGAAATCGGAAACAAAAAAACAGCGCGCGGACGTCGGAGTTTTCGACGGGTTTCACGCGGCGAAACGCGAAGGAATTTCGTTTGTTTCCGTCGCCCTCCACGAACACCCTTAACCCCGAACGGCAATAATTATAAAAAAAACATTGTATTATTATTATTTCGTGTGTCGACGATAACGTTGCCACGCCGGCCGAATCGTTATTGCCGAATTATGGGAAACGACGCGTTAGACATGGGCGTTGAACTACGACGACGAGAACCGGTTAACCCACGGGTTAACGACACCGTCGGTTTAGGAAAAGTTTTTTTTGACCGAAAAAAATAAAAAACACGTTTTAAACATTGAGTAAAAACTGTCGCTCCACCGCGCCATCTCGCGGTCGTTTTTTTTTTATCCACCGGTGGTTAGGGGTTTTAAGTTATTTTTTTTTTTTCACTCGTCGGATTTTCGTGAACGATAACGTCGGAAAAGCGGCGAATGTCAACCGAAATTTCCAATGGACATATTTTTGAAAGTTTGGAAAAGAAACGACATATATCGATACGATTCGTGTGACGGGTCGAACCACCGTTTTCATCGTCGTCAAAGTAACGCGGGTGCGCGTTCAACGGCTGCGAAACCGTCGGTGAAATTTCAAGTCAAAACACGAGTGTCTCGAAACTTCGATCGATTTCACAAAAATACACACGATTGCGCGATGAAACTACCCGTTGTCGAGGTATAATATTTAAGAACACCTAAGAGACGGTTTATTCGCGAACGTCATACGATCGGGTCGTAAAATTAATTTTGTCGAGAATAATACACAGATCGGCGACGCGGCGGCAGACGACTTCCTCGTGGTCGACGACACTCGCGCGCGTTTCGGAGAACGGACGTTTTATACATTTTTTTTTCGTCACCTTTGTTCGCCAACTATCGATTATATCACCGTTTGTGTTACGACCACGATATTACTGACGGTGTACAATCCGAAAACGTGACCACCGTGTCCGTGACTCGTGCGGCGGTCCGCGAGAGAACGACCGTAAAATTCAGCTTACACGGTGGAAGAAAATCGTTCCGATTTGGAGGATTACGGTCGTTCACTCGCGGAACGTGGTTTCGGTATGGTAAGACGCTTGATATATTTCATGTGGTATCAGTGCGAATTGTTTTGTGTACAGAGCGGTTGTTGCAATGCAAGCAGATCGGTCAATTTTCATCGTTCCGAGTTTAGTTAGAGTGATCCGGAGAAGGCGAAAATCAAACCGTTTGTTTTTCTTTTCTAACCTAATTTCACGATGATTTCGTTCTGTTTTAAAGAGAATCGAACAGTTCTGATTTCTCGGTAGAACCGCGGATTTCTTCTACACCTTTTGCCCACAGTTCCGTCTCGATTCGTCGTCGGATTGTAAATTTTTATTTATTTTTTTTTTTGAACAAAAGTCTATCAGTTTTCACGGTTGATTTTGAGTTGATCGCACGACCGGAATAATTGTATACCGACTGCAGGAGACGCAGCGAAATGACGCGCCCGCGGCACATTTAACACTTGTGTTTGAATAAGCAACAATCGGGAAAACATTCATTTTGTTCGGTCCTATATAGCTGTAGTAGTCGGGTAAGCCGCGCGACCTCAAACGGTTAACGTTTTTTTTTTCACAGTAGTAACAATATTTTTCTACAACGTTTTAGAAAAAAAAATAATTGAATTGAAAATGTTTATTTCATCGTTGCGGTCCATAAAATCGCTTTTATGCGTATAATATTCCGAGACGGTTTCGAAGACGTGAGAAGAAACTATCAAAGTTCGAAAATCGCTCTTGGGACGAACGTCATTTTAAAATGTCGCTCGCGCGGTTAATCAAAATATACTTTGGAGTTTGCGGGTCACAACGATCGAACGTGATTTTAGAAATCACAGAAAAAAAATATATTTTTTTTTTATTTCGGCTGACGGTTCACCACGATGAATACAGTTTTTCCGATTATTTCACAACATAGTAACGTCAAAGATACGTATCAATAAGTTGTGGATGATTATTTGAATTTTTTTTTTGATAAAACCCAAACATCTTAAGTGCGTAAAATCACTTTAAATCATCCCAACATCCCAAGGAAGTGAAAAACCATAAAACGTAAAATAAATTTGACCGAGTGAAAAATTAAGCTTAAGAAATTTTCAAACTTTAGAATTGTTTCGCTGTTATCGTTCAACCCATATTCAATCAACATTTTATAATACGATCTCGACGAAACGCATTATTCTACACGCTGTTAAAAATTTTACGTTCGGATGGCACGATTTTCTATCGAAACATTATAAAACTTGATAAGCAATCGACTTGCTGACCTCATTCAGAATCTTGTTTACTTTCGTAAAAGACGCGTTGTTTTTATAAATTGAATACGTAAGGTCAAAATCTTCTTAAACTTAAGCTGTGTCCTGTGGTCAAAACGTTTTTTTTTTAATTATATATTATTCTGTTTCGCGCGGGAAACGTCGACAAATTATACATTAAATTATTATATTTACGGCCTGCGAGTGAAAAGTGATAAAATGTATGAATAATATACACGGTGAATCATGCACCGAGATCGCGGCAGACTCGCCGGGTCATCGGCTCCTCGTGACTCGGAGGAAGCATAAATCAACATCTCTTCAGACTTTTTAAACTGCGCTGCTAAACACAAGTCCATAAATGATATATATTATTAAGTAGAGAAATTACATATTTTTATTTTCCCCCTTGACCAGTCTTTAGAGACATCTCAAACGCGACGTTTAAAAACCACGAACCGGTTTTGGGTTGTCGGTAAAAATGAGTAGAAGAAAAAAAAAAAACGTGAAAGTCCGAGAATTCACGTTTTACCGTACAATTAAATCGCTAGGGTGGTGCCAATTTCCGATTCAGCGAGCCCATGACAATGTATGTGTATAATACTGCGGCGAGAAACTCATAAAATACCAATACTGTCTGGGAGAATATTGTTTGTGAATTATTCCCGTCTCACTTCATATTTTAACGATATTCATAAACACAGTATCAATCTTATATTTTTTAATAAACGCACACACACACTATTATAATATAGACGGGTATTTAAAATTATCGTATTTACCGTTTTGCAATTTCAGTGCAAATAACGTTTGAAATTTATCATTCAATAGCTAGTAGTTATTTTTGTAAAACAGTGCGTAAAACTTTCTCGATATTAATCTAAATAAAGTAGAAATAAGGGTTACAGGTGTTTCGGCTTTTGGATGAGTTTTAAAAGGTGCATATTATACACTGTACATGGTTATCTTTATGCGGAACATAAAGAACATTTATCAATTTTACTTTATATCTTATTATTTTAATTTTGATAAATTCTTACTTTATTCAAAATCGTCTGTATACAAAATCATGTTTACAATTTTTTTTTCCTCTTATTTATTTCGACTGATACACGTTTAATGTGGCTGTCATTGATTTTTACACTTGATACAGCAGATTGGATCGAAAACACGAATAGGTATAATGATTGGTGTCATTTGCGTACAAATCAAAAATATTTTAAATTTAAACAAAGTCAAGTCGATAGGGATTCAATATAATATAGTATCTTTTAAAGACAATGAAACATCGGAAAAACTGAAAAGTCAATGCTCAATCGAAATGTATTTCAAGTAATTAACGCGTGCAATATTAGCTTAACTATAGGTCGAGTTTACGTTTTTACAATTTACATTGTAAAAGCCATTTCAATAATACAACTACCATATTTTTATATGAAACAAGTTTATTAAATAATCTAACGACGAATTTCACTGCTATAGCGTTTTCGAAGACGTTACCCATAGTCTTTCATTAAATTTCGTTTTTTTACATGTATATGTGTGTAATATATTGAATACGTATTGCGCATTTTTTATGTTTTTAATCGCGGACAAATGAATACCATTTACCCTAAAGTATAGCTCGCATAATGTTGGGTCGGTAAAATTTATCTGTACAGAGAAATCTAGATATTCGTTCAAAACGTGCATAAAATGTTCCTGCGGTTTATTAAAAGAATCGTAAGAAAACCGCTGAACAATTATACTACTATAGTATACGGTAAACTTTCGTTAAGATTGCTCTCGTTTCGATTTAGATTCGAAACGGCGCAGACGATAAAAAAAAAACGATAAAAAGTGAACTTTACTGTAATAGCCGTATTATAATGTGTACAACACGGTCCAAGCGTTTATGTAACATAAATTGCGGTTCTCCGTATTGTCGTTTGTTACACTTTTAGCGATTTACTAATTTAGTGGAACCTAATCGTACCGATAGGTAAATCGCCGACTTAAATCCATTGCCTGCTTTGAAAAAAAAAAAACGTCAACCGACGAATGCAGTAGTCGATTTGCAGGCCGAGTCGGCACGGAACGTTTTCTGGAAAAAAGAAAAATCGCCCTGCCAATAGATGATACAGTTTACAATGCATCTCGTGCGAATTTCGTAGCGTATAATTATTACCAAAAGCTTTGGAACTTTGGAGGACAAACTTCGTTCGATGTCGTACATTTAATACTTGGCGATTTTTACCAATCGATTATTTCGCTCCCATAAAAAGGGTTCGTGTACGTAAAACGCGTGGAAACTGTATAATATTATTATTATACATATTTCACGACGCGGCAGCAGTCTCGGAAGAGATGGGGAGAGATTTTATTAAAAATTCACATCGCCTAAATGCTAAACACAAACTCGGATTTTGACTAAAAACGATCGCATTCTGAGTCCCGAAAAAACCCGAAAATCGAGAACACGAGAACACGAATAAGTACAGCGATTTGCTGCGTTGTTGTTCGCGTAATTTTCCTCCGCTTCCGCAGCAGCGACGGCAACGGGTCGAACGGAATGGCAAACACGACGTATATAACCCGCCGCGGCGCACGTGTGCGAGGTGTTTGGACGCGGTGGAAACAACAACGACGCAAACGCGGCCGGCTCGAGGAACCCAATTTTTTACGTATGTAATTATTATTATTTTACGCCACGACGGAAAGCGAAAAAAAAAATTGATAAGGAAGATCGAAAAAACAATTTTAATTTAATACCGGACACGTACTTACCTATCACGCGAGTAGATTATTATATCATATTATTACGGTGGTAATATTTCGATGTGTGTGCGCAGTGCATATTATAGTAATTTTATTATTATTGTGTTTGTTACTATGCGCCGCGGTAAACACGCAATAAACGACCATATTATAATATGTGTAAAGTGCATCGTACGAGAGAAGGTCGAAAAACGCGTGACGAGTTGTGAAAACACGTGCGGTGTAGAGCCGCGGCGGGGACCGGCGCGACGACGGCGATTTATTGATATCGTTTTAAAAGGTGGACAAAAAAAAAAATACCTAAAAAATATCGTTATAATATACGTTTTTGTTAGATTCGGCAGCCGCGTTTTCTTGAAAACGATATCCGTTTTTTAGCGTAGGAAATTTGCGACAAATTCCCATGGCATTAGATGTTATAATAATATGCGCGTTTGGAAACGTCTTGAAATATATAAATAACATACAACGGACGGAGAAGGAAAGTACCAGTGATCGGAAAGTAATTAATTCGCGTACATCTTGTTTTTTACGTTTGCTTTCTAGAAACTATAATTCCAGGATTCGTTCCGAGCTTAAAAAAAAAAAAAGTTACTCGTTTCTACGACAAAGGAACAAATTTCACGTAAAAGAAAAAATTTACTCTGCTTTGTGACAAAATATTTCAGTGTAATGTTCCATGTTCTCGCCTACACCCTAAATCGTCTCAGATGTTCCAAACGTAAGGTACGGCGTTTACAAAGGTGGACGGACAGACTTATTACGATTGGTTTGAAGAAATTTGTAAAAAATATTTACCGAATAATGTCCATTAGACACTTAACATCAAACATGACGGGTCACTATTTTACTATGATATGCGCATACGTTGTACACTTGAGTTGAAAATAAAAGTTAAGGTTATTTCAGAAAAAAATTCTGACTAAAAAATATTACTGAAACGAAAAGATTAATAATTTTCTTTTAATAACAGTAACACTCTTTTATCGTAGCTGCATCGATAGTAAACCTTGATCCACTGAGTCTGCAGCGACTGACAATGACAACAAAAAAAAAAACATGACGACCAAGTCATACAAATCTATAGACGGAAATTGAAAAATGTAAAACTATTTTCTTGTTTAAGTATAAGTAACATGGAAAAAATTTGTTCGTGCTCCTCTAAAAAGATATCTACGGAACTCGTTCCTCTGAACCCGTTCCTGCAAAGCACTTCCGGACTTTGAAAAGATTTCTTCCTAAAGCAGAAGTCGACGAGGAAAAATCATCTTGGACTCGCTACGTTTACAGACACGTATTTTCTCGAATTAATTTAAAACTCCGACACGCGGAACCCCTTTAAAAGCTGATGCGGCACCCTGCTGACTATCACACAAACGCTTTTAGCGGCCGCAGACGATAATCTAATACACGAAAAATAAACGAAAATAGTTCGTCGTAGAGCAATCTATACGTTTTGAAAAACATAAGAAAAAATAGGGCGATCCGCCAAAAATGGACGAGGAGTGGAAATTCACGTGGAAACGTATTTTGTTAATTTTTATACTTATTTAACACGTTTTTCCGAGATTGCGTAAAAATTAACAGTATTAGTATATTTGTCGACGCGGCAAATTGAAAAGCAGCTGATGTTCACATATTTTTTCATAGTTCAATTTGTATTTTTGCTGAAATTACGCAACAAAACCATACCAATCTGCAGTTAATCTCGCGGTTTGGTGAGTATGGTCTTTTTTCACGATAAAGAATGATACTATATGATAACGAAATCTTTTTGTGACCACATTATAAACAAAAGCTTGCCCACCGGGCTTTCATTCATTTGTAGACACGAGATAAAATACCCACGCGCATTGGTTTGGCATGTGACATAAAATTTTCAAACATTTTCAGTTCACATTAATTTTGTACACTTGTAAACTCAAAAACGTCGTTAACTAATAAATTTGTGTGAAACATACCTACGTGTTTATAAGTTTTATAGTTTAATTTTACGTATCCGGCAGCGATTTTGTAAAACATGACTTTATAGTCTCTACTCGTGAATTTTACAGTTTAATTTCTACTGTAATTTTCATTCCAAGCCATGCCGCGTAATTCGGCTGTTTATCGGCACCGGAAGATTATTGTTCCACTCAGGCCGCAGCGAAAGTAATCCCCGTCGTCTTTTAACTGGGAAACTTTAAATTTAAATCGACTTTTGACGAGATCACAGTATACGTCGCATTAACTCTTCCCCGGCCTACTTCACGTCGAGCAGTATTATTAACATATTTACGATTCGTTTTGCACAAAATCCCCGAGCAACATGACGTACAAGATTAAAGCAAATACTTTGAAGACTGCGGGGAAACGTATATTTTAGTCGAACATTTTGCTCGAATCGTGTAAAACGTGAGTATATTAAATATTCAAACGGTTGACCGAATAAAATATTGTAAAAACGAATTATTCTCCAACAAAATTATCGATCTCTCGATTCATCACTTTTGAAAGCGATTCTGTTTTACCGTCTTATTACATCGTAACCGAGTCCTATTATAGTCTCAATTGTTACAATATTATACGAGTATACGGTCAGTAATGAGACGTCCGCGGTTTAATACAGTTCTGTTTGGTTTTGCAGTTGGGTTTACAACGAAAATATAAATTCATTTTGTTTTTCCCTATGCGCGGTGTCGTTACACGCCGAACCGATTATCGAACTGTATATTATGTAGTACAACTGTGATTTGTCAATGACGTGTTACCAAAATTACACGGCCGAAAGGTGATTATAAATAATAACTGTTCGCTATAAAATGCATCGTTATTGAAACGCTGTACTTTCGCTGGTACGAAATAATGTGTTTTTATAAAATATCGAGTATATATTACAACACGCGTAAAGTGGGACATAATATGCGCAAAACAGTGACTGTAAATTCGTTGATTGTGCGTTGAACTGCGAAAATAAACGAACGAGTGGGCAAGGATCGATTCCAAAGGCTATGTCGGCGGAATAAAATATAATAATACATAGTTACTATGAGATACCGAAAAAATTTACCCAAATAACATACGTATTATTACATCTACCTACTTGAGTTCATCGACGGAAAAAACGGAAACGATTCATCCAAGCAACATACGTTCTGTGACGATAATACAAAAAATTGGGCATCTATAAATCCGTTTTGGTTCTTTAAGTTTTTTGAAACCAGTTCAACGTGAAATAAAACTTCGATCTCTAAAGCGCGTTGCAAAAAAAACAAATTTCAACTGACTTTATACTTTTGTCTCGCTTACTTCGTCAATAATAATAATTATTGTACTTGGCCTCTGTTTTTAAATTCTCCAGCGACGCGTTATCAACAATTATTATTTATACTTGACCGGGACGACGAGATATCGTACGAATTTTGAGTTTTTTGCTAAATTTCCACGGCTAAAACCTTTGCCTTAGTTCCGGATAAAAAAAAAGTCTTACTCTCAAAATTCTTCAATATATAGAAATACTTGATTTTAACGTTTTGATAAAAAAAAAAAAAAACGTTTTCACTATACCGTGGAATATAATGAGACATAGTACAGCGGGTATATATATATATACTACTCACTCATCAACTGCAACGCCAACAGGATACCGAACCCGAACATGATGGACAGCAGATGCAGGAACCCGGACTGCTTGTGTCTGGCCAGCACCTCGAAGAAGACGACGTAGAGCAGCGTGCCGGCGGCCAGTCCCTGCAGCACGACGGCCACGCGGCCGGACGAGCCGTCCACCGCGGAACTGCCTGCGGTGCCGCACTGGACGAGCACCATGCCGATGACGATGCCGACGGGCGTGACGATGGCGAACGTGGCCACGTACATGACGAGCACGGGCCTGCGGGTCTTGGACCAGGCCAGCTCCAGGCCGATGCAGAACGCGATGACCAGCTTGTGCGTGGCCACGGCTATGAACAGGTACCACATGTTGTCGATGCGCTCCTCCAGCCCGATGGCCAGGCCCTCGAACACCTCGTGGAACGAGAGCGCGAGCACGGCGAACAGCCCGCGGAACGAATGGTCGCCACCGGCGTCGCCACCGGCGTCGCCGTCGTCAGCCGTCTTTAGCTGTTTCTCCGAGTCGCCGCCGAACCGCTGCGGCTGCTGCTGCTGTTGGTGATGGTGTGAGCTGTTGCGATAGCCTGCGTGCTCGTGGACCGCGACGCCGCCGGACCGGTACCGCTGCTTCTCGGCGCACGGCGTCGTCTCCTTCCGCAGCAGCTCCCTGTTGCTGCTGGCCGTGGACATGCCGCCGGTGACGGACGGCGCGGAACTCGGCGGCGAGCCGGCCAACGAGGCGCGCGGTATGGACATGGTGCGCCGCCTGAGGCTCATGGACCGGTGCAGCACCTGCTCGGCCGAGCTGCGGTTCGCGTGGCCGGCCGCGCACCTGTCCAACACCGAGTGCACGACCTCGTCCACGAGGAACACCATGAAGAACCCGGCGCAGAAGATCAGGTCGCCGAGGTGCTCGAAGCCCTGGCCGTCGGGCAGCTGCCCGGACCGCTGCAGCTTGCTGACGCCCTCCCGGACCTCGGGCTGCAGGTGCAGCAGCGTGGTGAACAGCAGCACGCCGCCGCCGAAGCACAGGAGCAGCGAGACGACCGGCGACCCGGTGGCCGAGTCGCCGCCGTGCGAGTGTCCCGCGGACGCGGACGACGACGACGACGACGTCGTGGACGACACGGACGAGGACGGTTGCTTCGGCTGGCGCCACCATTTGGTGAGCTTCAGCGGTACGACGCCGAGCGCGAACGAGCCCAAGCCGAGCACCAGCATGGCGAACGTCTTGGCCACGGTTATCTGGTCCATGAGCGCGGACGCGGCGGTCGCGTCGTCCGACCGCGTCACCGTGTCGTCCGTCATGCTGCGGCCGTACACCACCGTATTGCCTGCGATAATGCTCGTTGTCGAGACCGAAGCCGATCGAGTGACGGAACGATGAGAAAAAACGCCGAAAACGATGCGATTTTCGCGATAACGCGGGGGTAACGTCTGCGGTAAAATTAGCGGCTGCGTAATACGTCGCGGCGCGTGCGCCTGCTGTCCGCGCGGTTTAAACGTCGTTACCGGCGCGACGACGAACGCGTGCACCCGGGACCGTTCGCGAGCGCATAGCACACCGTAGTAGCTGCACACCTCGAACGCGGACGCCGGTTACTGCGTGTCTGCGGACAGTCTCAGCTGCTGCTGCGGCGGCGGCGGCGGCGGCGGCGATCAACCATTACCGCCGCCGCCGCCGTCGCCGCTGCCGCCGCCGCAGAGCGTGGGTACACACACGACAATAATATTGTTATTAATTCGTTTCTCTCGTACCGTGTGTGTGTCTCTCGCCCATAGAAATCTTTTGTCGACGATCAACTGCACGATAAAATATGTAATTATTATATTACGTACAGGACGGGACGAAATTCGGACAATTATTACTATTATTATGGTGCCGTCAAAAAAATGTCCGCTCGCGCCTCTGACAAAAACGTTACGCGTTATACCGTTGTACGTTATTAAAAAAAAAATAAGTTAACTTTTTCACTCAATTTCGACTTTTAACTATAGTTCGTGCAATGCCCAAAGTGATTCTGAGCGGATAATGCGTAAATCTGTTCAACAAAAAAAACCGACAGTTTCAAACTTTTACAACACACGACGCTGTAAATCTATCCGTCCCAAAAACGTCGAGAAATTAATGTAACGTTTGTATGAATTACTCCGTGCCCGTCTTACACGACGAAATGTCAAATCGTCAAGTGATCCGCGGTGCGTTTTTTGAAACGGTTTTTGGATCCGTAACGCGAAAAAAACGATCGAATGTTTCAAATAAAGTAAAAAAGTACCCACCGTGATTGATTGGTCTACTCCCCAACAATCTTGTAGTATTTTAACGATTGACCCGCACAAAAAATTATCGAAAAAAAATGTAACTACTTCTTTTACTTATCGCGTTAGGCTGATATAATACGCGATATCGTAGTACGGTATTTTCAATATTGAACTAAATAGCTGATGTCAAAAATATAGTTACGTTGCGGTTTTTGAGTGGATAGAGTTTTTTAATCTTAATATTATTATTCTGTCGTTAATTTTTATAGTGTGACGCATCGGTCATTGTTTGCTCGTCGAGTAACTCTTGTCAGAATCACATCTGTTCCATAATAATTGCAACAATACATTTTTGTGTTTCGACGTGGCGACAACAATAATCATTTTACTTTTGCAAAAGTAAACAATTAATAATATCTATTTTATCGCGCGTGTACGATTCCGTGTTCAGCGCGTTCGTTCAAAAACGAAATCGATTCGGTTCTTCGATCTTTTTTTAAGGAATCCGTTTTTTTTTTTTTGTTCCAATTTATTAAGCTATTAAAAATTTTTTTGTTTTTCTTCGGTGAACTTATTTTTAAATCTTTGCCTATTTTAAATTACTATTTTCCTCTTTACGTATCATCCTTTTGCAGCCTAGCCCCGGTCCGGAGTTACTTTTGATACCTAATCTTACCGTAAAGTCTATAGTAGTAATATTACTCGTATTATTCAATGTCATAACGTCACCTTATTAGGTTTTACCGATCGATGAATTTCTGAAATTTTGAACGGATTAGACCGAATATAAAATAATGTTTAAATTATAAATATACCACAAAAATAATTAATGCGATATAGTAGAATAATTTTCTAGCGATACTTAGAAGTTTGAACGTCGAACACAGATTCTTACACATCAAACACATCGATCGCCTTAAGTATTTCCAAACAGAAACCAATTTCGACGGTGCCTAAATGGCGGTCGACAAGTAAACGGCAACCTACTTCAGTCTCAAGGTGACCGTGGCGGGCCTGTACGGTTCAAATACTATTCTCGCGTTATTTTACTACACTAAATAAAAAGGTCATGGTATCAGTAATATAAAATGATCGCAAACAATTAAAAATTTGTCCACGCATTACTATCGAGTTCTCACATTTTGAGTTATCGCTCGTTATGACGTGTGTTATATGCCTCTATTCCACGTCGAACCTTTAAATTTAAAACCGTTGACTTTTGCCAAGTATAGCGCTTGAAACGAGCTTATAGAATTTGTATACCTAAAATATGTTCAACTGGTGTAAAATATGAACAAAAAACCACGTGAAATTAATAATAATAAAAAAAAAAAAAAACGTAAAATGCGTACAAATGATAAAAGCTGGCCAGTCGATTTTCAAACCGAGGACATATTAATATTATCACCTGAAAGCCTCACGGCCCACTGGATTTGCCCGGCATTTGTCCGGCCTTGCTTGTCATATCGATCGTACAGCAATATTATTACGTTCACCAAAAAATCGCAAAAATGTAGCGTCACACAAGTCAAAACAGACCATCGCCGACTGCTGATGATTATAATTATTGTTGTTGTTGGCCTTGTCCCAACAAAAGAAAAAAAAAAAAAAAAAGGAGAAAAAAAATGGCCATTTTCTTTTTTTCCTACACCAGGAAAACATTCGCACCAAGTGTCTTAAACAAAAGAATTATTGGCGCGACACACAAAGAGTGTAAATTATTCACGACAGATTCGACGAGTATCCGATAGTTGTTCAGGAAGAATAATAAATTCAAAAAAATATCAATATTTAAAACGTATTAATTACTATATTATCATAATTCGTTTCGCAAACAACCCTTCGGAATAACTTATTTACAGTATCTTACAGTGCTCAGAAAATAACAAGACTGTAAAACTCTTTTGGATATTGGTGCATACGGAATCGTCTCTAAATCGGTGCTTTTACACTTAAAGTATAGAAAAGCGAACGGATATTGCGTGAAGCCGAACGCAAAACAAAAAAATGATTAATAAAGCTACTCTCTAGGATTTACGCTCTTCGACACATTTTCCTTGAATAGATTTGTGTAATGCGAAGAGAACACGAAAATAGTTTTATAATTAATTTATGTAATGAAAATACTAAGAAAAAAAAGTGTTCATACCAGTTCATATTTTAGGACTTTAAAACTATACTTCGGTATTTAGGTATCTATAGGAATTGATAAATTTAATTTTGAAAAACTTTTTAAGCACGAATAGTTTTATGGACACACTCAATGGTGGCTGTCGGAAGAAAAAGAAAATAAACGTACAAGTATAGTAACTTTCAAACGACAAAATTGTTTTTTTAGTTTAATAAAAATCAAACATTTTACAGTGTTGGGAAAATTAAAAACTAATTTTTTTACGTTACGTATTCAATTCGATTTATTCGGAAGGAAATTATAATCAAACATACAAATTCCAATTAATGTTGATTTTGCGTGTAAAAACAACTTAGCCGAGTGATAAATAACCTAACTGTAAATAGTTTAGATAACGCATAACGATTAATTAAACAAGTTGATCAGTTCAGTTTTAATTCAAAAATAAACAATAATAAACTGATTGGATCAGAAAGTTGAAATGTAACACTTAACTTTTCTGCTGTATTTAATTTCGAATTGTGACCACAGTCGGTACTTCGCAAACGGGTTAGATTTTAACGACTCATTGTTAGCGTTGCGCTGGCATTAAGAATATAATTACTACCTATTTAAATACGTTTTGATAAAAAAATATGCTTGTTCTGAATAATGTTTTTTTTTTTTTTCATTTTAATCCCCAAAAATTTACATTTTTTCCGTTTTTAAACAAGATTTTATTTTTAGGTTATAACTACAAAAATAAAATTTCAAACTTTTAATACTTTTTTTTTAAACGTTTGTTTTTTTTTTTGTTTCTAAACGGCATGATTTTTTTTTTTTTGTAAAAAATAGCCTATATTATATGTATTGATCTATTCAAAATACAATTAAATATTTTTTTAAAATATTAGACTAGTGCGTAAAACATTCTTAAATATTTGAACATTCTGCGTACAAAATTAAAACAACAAGCAACTTTAACGACGGAAACCCTGGACTGCCGCGATGAAGACAGCAATTTTCTCGCATAGAGACAAAATCCGTCCGGATCCGTGGGATCGAATATCTTCGTCGGCGAAAAAACAAAAAATTAACATTTTTCTCGGAACAAATACTTTGATTGGGTTCCTTGACAATTGAAAATGTATTGAAAAAAACATTATTAACAGTTTTATAAGTGCCTAACCACAAGTATACGTCGATGGAAGTCACAAAGTCTTTCGAAAATCGCCGAGCCGATCAATACCCCGCTTTCCAAAGATATACTGTTGGTATCAGCGCAGGAGAAAATACTATCGAGGTCAGAGTGAAGATGCCTGCAGGCATTTTACGGTGTTTAAACATTCAAAATGAAATAATAAGTAAACAAAAGACAACAATTGCTTGAATAAGAAAACCATTGTTTACCTTTTTGTTTCTCTCTCTTTTTCTCAGCTCTAATCCGAGCAAAATCGCGTGGTATAAAAACCATATGCAATAATGCAGTATTTTACACGTTGCGCACG
>CM029363.1:16798231-16842286 GCA_017140985.1 Hormaphis cornu | reverse complement strand
TGAATCTGTCGAAAAACACTTGAGCCGTAACCTTTTTCTCCAAGGCGCCAAACACGTCGCCAACATCTGTTATTACAGAAATAGCTCTGCGTCTGGTCTGCAAGGCACGACAGGTCGCGGCGTGCAGACTTTAGGTCGCCGCGGCCGACGACGCTATACTGCCGCGTGTTAATTGCAGTACGCGCGCGACCCCTACACGACGACATCATTTTGGCGCAACAAGTTCAAAATCATCCAATATCGTAGCAGATTATTGTATGTAAACTCCTGTAAACGTGATTTTGAGAAATTAATTTTATTAATTTTTTAGTAGACGAAACCAAAAAGCGCTAGAAAAATATTTTTCGACTCGAGACCCCTCTAATACGTTCCGCAAACCTGTCCGAGATGTTACCGACTTTGAAAATCGGATCATTTTTTCTGTCCGTTCACAGAATGAAAAAAAAAAAAAAACGTTGAAAAAACAGCACATCCTTTGCCGCGTTCAGAATATAAAATGTTAAACGGCCTTTAAAACACGACGTAGAAAATTCGTGGTACACGTCGTAGTAGTATTATGAGTATTCGAAATTTGTTAGATTATCTTTTCGTTACACCGCGATATCGTTACGTTTGTGTCAAACGCCGTTCTCGATACGAGAACAATATAATAATCTATTCAAGTATACTTATAACTATAACGCCACAGCACTTATACCGTAATTATTACAGTCCGACAGATTATAATATTATTATACTGTTGTGTCATGCAGTTTCTGGGCGTACACCAATTAAAATTACGTATTTGTTAACAAACGTAAAATTATATTTCGATGATAAATCAAAAGCGAGAGACAGTATATAATACCGTCTCTCGCTTTTGTATACTATGTACATAGAAGGCTCTCGAACATTCTTCTGAGCGAAGAGAAAAAAAAAAAAACGTGATAATTATTTTTGATCGTATAATATAATGTATTATATTTGACTATTCGGACTGGTCGACGGATTTTAGCAACCATTTTGTGCGAACAATAATTGTTAAGAAAACGATTAAAATCTAATCAAACTACAAAGGCGTTATTACACTTACGACGGGTATCGGCTTTTGTTTAGCAATCAATACTACTTGTGCTTTATTATCGTTTATTGTTAGCGCTCTGCAGGAGTTACATTGCATTAAAATTTTCAAAAATTAATTTTTTTTTAAATTTTGCAATAAAAAATACCGAGAATCGCTCTTAAAAATTTCAACGAATTTTTCTTTGTTGTCGTCTAATAAAAACAAACAAAATGTTACGAAAATGTTTCGTTATTAAGAAAAAACAAAAAAAAAAAAATGTAAAAAATATTGAAAACTACCTAAAAATGCGGAGAGTCGACGAAATTGCAATGAAATTGAAAAAAGCCAAAAGATTGCGAAAAATTGATTCAAACATTTTTATACTTTAATTCGCATAAAACAAATTTAAGACAAACTTAGTAATAAATTGCAACTTCGAGTAAAAGGTTTTAAACGCAACAACTTCCTAGCCTTATTTAATAAAAATTTCTACTTTTTATCAATTTAATTACCTAAACATTACTGCCGTATCCGTTTAATTCTAATCCACCGTATACAAAGAACAATCTGGATGCACACCATATAATATTATATAACTATTAGATATGAATTCAGAATTTTATACTACAATATTGATGTCAAGAATTATTATTTTTTTTTTATACATCGAATCATCATAATTATTACTCGACCTTAATAGTTTTTTTTACGCAAATTTATCTGGCAGTAAAATACTCTCAAGTCACCTTGAACACAACCAATAGAACTAAAATACTTAAACATAAAAACTCACCTCTTCTGGGAATTTTTTCCTTAATATGTGTCCATAACGCGATTGTTATCAGTTAACTCTTCTATTAAAAAATCTAATTTAATTTTAATTGCTGCACTATAAGTTACATAAATCCCGATTTTATTTCACCTCGAAAATGAATTAACTATAGGTAAGTAATATTATATTATGTAATGACAACAAATACGTTTTTAAGTAAAATGTCATAACAATAAAGAAATATGAAAATAATAATTGTTTTTGTTAAAATATTATAATATCACTGACTCTAAAACGTGAACTGTGAACGAAACACTAACTTTTGACATTTTTGATCTAACCTTTATATCTGATCACTATTCAATACTAATATGAGTATTATTTTAGGTCGATTGTTGTAGAAAAATCTACCTATTGTTTTCGGTTCGTTGACGGGACTTCTGGAAAATTTTTTGTATTTTTGCAGACTATGACTCCGAAACGACCCTCCGTTGAAAAGTTTAAACATAACAAATATACCGATGTGTAAGTAACCTAAGTATGGATGTTTTTTCTAGCCATGATTTCTCATAAATATTTGATCCGATTTGATTTCTGTTTTTTGGAAAAATAAAGCTACGTATTTAAAATTGGGCGCAGTACCTATAATTTTCATCAAAATTGGTCAAGTAGTCTTTAAGAAAATCAAATTTAAATTTATCACCTATTGGAATTGTGTGGTAGTGATAGTATTTTTTTGTTGATTCGACCGAATTTTGTTGATTCGACAAAGAGCAAAAAATATGGTTTAACCGATTTGACTTGTGTTTTCTGAAAAATAAATCTGTTTATTTGAAGTTTTACATCGTCTAATATTTTCGAATTTGATGAAGTAGTTTTAGAGAAAATAAAGTTTAACGTTATCGCCGATCAGTTTTGTGTGGCGCCCGTGGATATGTAATTTTGTTAACACGGCACAATAACATTGTTTGAACCGATTTGACTTCCGTTTTATATTGTTTAAACTTATTTTTAAAATTTTAAATTATTTAGATGAAAAGTCGAAAACTTTTGTGTTGCGTTCATCATCATCATTATAAATTGTTCTGTTTTAGCGGTAGCCCAATTAAGATTTTTTTTTTTTTTTAGATAAAGAAGAAAAGTCAATATAATATGTACGAAAATAAGATTTCCACTATCTATGTTACAACAATGCTCTGCAGTGTATACAAAGCCGTTTGTTTCATTATTCTAAAATATTTCATAAAATTTGTATAGTAAACCTAAAAATTAATAACTCTCAACGACAAATTTTAACAAACTCACAATCACTTATTTTATCGTGGAAATGAACGGTCGGTACTTAACTATACCTATGTGTCATCTAATAATACCTATATGTGTCAGTTCAATTCATATTACTTTTAATTAAAAAAAAAATCCTATAAATGGTGAAAGGAGCAGTGAATCACTGCAATCACATTTTTTCACGACCCCGTTACATACATTAGACCATATTTTATCGACCATTAAACTTCATAGTTAATTTGCAGTGTATAAAACAGCTTACGCATTATTTTTATGAATAATTGTATCATAATAGTATTTTAATGAATATACATTTATTGTATAATACATGTATAGAGAGAAAATTGTTGGTAAAATGCTAGCGTAAAATATTTAGCACTCAATCGCAAAAACTGTTTCCAGGGACCTACATTTATCATTAAGAGATTATATTATCTTTAATTAGTGTCGAGTAAGTAAGAACTTTGTAGAAATGATTTGTTAAAAATACACGTATAAACAAACACGTCGGTAAATTGTTGTCTACGTTGTATGTTTCTAACAATTAATAATGATTGTGATACGTAAGTGGAAATCGTTCAAGCTTTTTCTTATATATTACAAAAGGGTTGCTTCGGATTTAACGGTTTATCAACTTGCTAGATCCATTCAAAAGAATCACTGGTATTTCGGTAAGAGAGAAATAGCATCAGATATTTTTTTTTTTTTACTTTTGAATTAATACGGTCTCAGTTTATACGGTTTGACCTCACTGTTTCTTAAGACATACGTTTACGACACGATGGATATTTAAAACGAAACAATACTCTTCAATCGTATACTTAATACCTGATAATTTAGCGTTATTTAAGTATAGAACTTCCAACGCTCAGCCGAACAGCAATTTTCGAGAGGATTCGGTAACAACACGCAACGATCGAATTAACTGATATGCCGTGGTAACAAATTTTAAATTATTTTGGAAAAATAATGATATATCTTCGCGTTAGATCCGCGCTAAGCAGTAAACTACCGCGTACAAAAAAAAAAAAAATAAGTTTGTGCGTTCTACTCGCATGTATATAATACAGCGACGTGATCTATATTTTTTGTCAGTACGAATCGCCGCCGTACGTTTTTGTCTTAAAAAGCCATGAAACACGATAAACAGTTAGTAAAACGCGTTAAATTCACGCATAAAGAAACGCGAGTTGGTCTGAACACTCGAATTAAATACCGCTACGGCCGTTTAGTGATACAATTTAGAATTTTATTAAATGATTAATTAGAATATTATACTTAATTAATATTTTCTCGACGACACGGTATGATTATGGCGACGGTGTACACGAGATTATAATATATTTTAGTCTCTGCGGATTAACGATCGACGACTGTCGCGCATTCCTATACGACATAACAAAATTTGTTAGTCTTTATTTAAGTTTGTCTTTATTTGTTATATACCTATTTAATAGGTTTTATAATACACTTACTGGTTATAACGCACTGTATTGAATACGCACTTGGTCCAGAACACACGTTTGGTCGAAGGTGGGCCAGTCGAAAAGTTTAAGTTGAAAATGTTATTACATTTTATTGACTTTTCGATTGTGCGCGGAAATCCATTGCAACTTTTCGGAAGGCAAAACCACCGAAAACAACAAGGTGAGTTTTATTATATAAGGGTGCTGCTGGTAATAGCTATTTTTTATTAACTTAATCATTTAACCGATTTTACCATCGACCGACCATATGGTAGACTAACCATGGACAATCGTTCAAATTGTTGTCGCGCTAATGGTGTATACTTTACACAGTTGAATTTTAACGTAAACAAAATTATTATTTCCTTTTTTTCGCATGAAAAGCCAATCACGTACGTATTATATTATAATACTGTATTATTGTATTGAAATACGCGTCGTTTATACTATGACGTGTTTTAAAAACTATTCAATTTCCAAGAGTATTTACAGAAACATAATAATAATAATATTATGTAACATTCCGAATTCGGATTAACTTATTCCAATTACACAAAACTGTTGTTTGTGTTTACTTTACAATAATATCATTCGTGTAATATTGTTGAGCTGTTGACTAAATTCTATTGATATTTACTACATTGTACATGGTTAACGTTATAAATTATAAATTGTTGTCTGAAAAACGACTGTTATTACTGACGTTCCTAGGGCAAAATCAATGTACAAAAGGTACTTAATACGTTATTAACTGCAGAAGGAATTCACGCCAAACAACGATGGTACCTATCACAATATTTATAAATTATAAATAGTTATATCGTATCGATACGAACGTCGTGTGATAAATTAAACTTTAAATCGTAGAAGAGTACGTGACAATATTATAACGGGTAAAATAATTTACGTAAACACAATATTGTAACATATTATGTTTGTGTATGTACTTTATTGTTTAACTTGGCCAAAACGCGGTGATTCATAAAACATCTAACCGATCAACAATATTGTGTACGTATATTATTTTTAATTCAAAGAAAACGACATAATATATATACATTATAATTTATAATCTGTACACGATGAATTTCAATACGATACCAGCGAATCGGCTAAAAAAAAAAAATTATTGACACTGAAAAGGGCAATCCAGTGATAGAACTCTAATACGATTGGTTCCGATTGGGTATTTATTTGATACTAAGAAGAGTCCAGCTTTTTTTTTAAGGATTACAAAACACAGTACGTACACAAGGACAGTTTAAAATTTGCGTTTCCTCCACCCAAAGCCGTAAAATAAATTAAAATTCGTGACATCGACCACAATGGGTAAAAGAAAACGGTTTTTAACAAAAAAAATTTTTGTAAAAAATACTACGATATTCTTAAACGATAAAAGCGTTTTAACGACGCGTTTGGCGCAGGCGTTAAACACTCGATAACGTTAGCCGTCGACACCTATACAACATAAGCCGATAATAATTAATTAAACTCCGAGAACAACACATCTCGTGGGGTTTATGTATGATTCATCTCGAACAATACAATCGAAACGTGAATCAACGTGTAATCGAACTCTTGGAATTATTGAACAAACGGCGATTACAACACCGTTTTCGTTGTCTGCCGCAAACTAAAATAATAATAATATTATTATTCAATCGTACCGCTCTCGTTATAGCCGTTCTACGTCGTGACGCTCTTCACTCTCCTCGTGTTGTCATTCGAAATATTATTCTGTTTTTTCCCCACGATTTATGGAATGTCGTCGTTATTCCTTTTTTCGCGTGATTCGATACAATCGTTTCATTTTTTACAGACTTTATAGCGACAAATCGATTGGATTTTTTTTAATTTCAAGAACACAAGTGACACATTTAACTTGGTGAATACGACACGTCGATTATTGTACATATAATAGATTATTGTGTGATTTGTCCTCACCCAAAAATTTCCGTATGGACTGCCCACGACAACGGACCAATATGTTTAATATATAATCGGCTTAATGACGAATAATTAACAGTATGATTTTCTAAAACTTAAGGTGTATTCGTGGCCAAATCAATAAGCCAATACAAGTACTTACCTCCTTAGAGTTAGGTACTTGATCGTAATCAGTAACCACGTTTATTTGAACAACAACAGTTGTGTCGATTGCATAATAACTTTCTTAATTCACTGTATTACGAATACAGTATTAGTCATTAAAAAATATCTATGATACCACATCCGTACACTTATTTTTCTGAAGCACAAATGCTTGATTTTTAATCTAAATAACCTTCTGTTTCAGCAGATTCGAGACGATTAGTTTTTTTTTTTTATCAAAAGGTTTGTTGTTCATGATAAGGTACGAGACGTTTGATTCTGTTGTAATTTACTGACCTATTCTCTTACACTTCTAACACGTAATTATTCAAACTGTTTGGCTACATTTTTACTTTTGAGTTTCGTGCGGCAACGATGAAAAATATTCGATGTTATTGACGTAATAATTCAAAATCAGATGATTATTTCTATACCTATACGAATATAGACACCATCAAATTTATTGCATTGATTGAGTTTGCAGCCGAATTTTGAAACTTTTTTTCAACCGTCAATGCATATAGACGTTGTCGTGAAATAACTATTATTGTTTCACTTATATATTATTATTATAAATTCATAAATGCATCTTGTTATATAATGAACACTTTTAAAATTTAAATGTAGACTGATGAGAGTTGGTACTTAGAAGAATATACGACTGAAAATTCACCGAATGAATTTTATTGAAACGCAATATTATTAGAGTTGAACACTTAAAATTATATTTCATAAAAAACTAGACGCGCAGAAACGTTTTAAAAATCACCTTGTATAATTAGCACCTACTCAACAGAACATCTATTCTTATCGCACACGACACGAGATATGAATACAGTATTATCCTTTAAGTAAAGTATGTAAATTTTCTAGTTTTATTTTGTTTTTTTAAATTTTTTTTTTTTTTTTTAAATTGGAAATTTTCTATACTTAGCTCGAAAATTTTCGAAATCGCTTGAAACTTAAATAAAACTTGTATTTTATCTATTTCAATGTGATGTGAAAGTTGTGACCAAAAAAACTGTAAATAGATTTTGTCGAAAGACACGTTATAACCGTAAATTTTAACGGTTTTCCATAATTTGAACTCTCAAATTTGAGACCTCTCAAAGCACCATCAGAGTCCATAAATCCATCATGAAAGTCACTGATCTTAAAAATCGAAACATTTTTATCGCCATTAAATTCGTTTGCAGAATAACAAAAACATCATTGTAAAAACAATATACGTTCCTGCAGGCTGCGCTCAGAATCTAAAAACAATCATGTTACTAAATGTAATCGAAACGGCAGCGTGTAGTTTTGTCTTCCGGATGTTCAACCTACGATTATTCTATTAAACGCATTCACGAAGTTGTTCCGAGACGTTTCGTTGTAATCAAACGACGACATAATATCTCATCATTATTGTTATTTTTGAATTATTTAAATAGACGACGCGCAAAAGGAGTAGGAAAATGGATCAACAAGTTGTGTTCAAACGCGCATTAAACAATTTATTCATACGCGCAATAAACGCGCACGGTGTCGTGTGTTATTTTGCAGCTCTTGTAAAATGTTAACGTATCGTTATTATTTATTTTAATATTGTCCTCGTATGTTTACATGTTATACACTAGTCTGGTATAATTTCATTTTAATACTTTGTACTCGATGTTTGGTCACTCGGATAAGAAAAAATATAGAAGGAAACGCGTTCGAATAAAACATGAAATTCGCATAGATTCGTCCACACTTGTACGAAATTAGAAAGGGCACGCTAAAATATTTTTTAAAAAAAGAAGGGAAACTTCGTCGAAAATCAAGCTCTGTTTGTACTGTGCTTAATGTACTTGTGGTTTTTCGATAAATAGCTTAGGTCGCACGCTTCTCGTTGTTTTGAGAAACGTCTCGTGAACGATTTAAAAAAAGGGTTGTAACGTATTTAATCAATTGATTTTCTTCGTTTTTTTTTTTTTTTTTTTTTTTTTAAACACTGCTGCGGTCGAAATGTCCGACTACGTGTTTATTATTTCAATTTTCATATATATTATAGTGCATACTATATTTGACATTATTCCACTTGTAACTAACTAACGTGGTACGTTTTTGCTAGGTACAGAAATAACCGGAGAACAGACGAAGTACCGAGAATGAGTCACTCGTTTTTCAAAGGTTATACGAATCAACAGCGTCTATGACCGCGCGGGAAGGAGGTCTCCGAGAGAATATAAAGCATATCAATCTGGAGTCGAGTGTTATCTGCAGATTTCAAGTCGAATAATAATATCGACAGCTTTGAAACGACCAAAAAGCGTGTAAGATATATCGTTTTTTAATATTAGATAATGTACATGACACGTATGTATGGGTACATTTGAACGTTAAAAATATTGAGGTTTGAGAATAAAAAAACAAAAACAGAGAAAATTGAATAAGTCGAGTTGTCCGTCCGGTTTTTTCAGTGCCAAATCAACTGCGTTTGGTGCCAAGATACCGCAAAACCATGTCAACGACCTCTGCAAGAGCATTAAAATAATCAAAATAAATAACAACTTTAGCATCCTTCCTATGGATTTTTAATACGATTTCGTAAGACCGATTTTTTTTTTTTTAAATTAAATTTCCAGTATCGTTGTATTTACGGTTTATGTAAAGTAGACAGTCGGTTTAGGTAAATAATAGCTATACATTTACTAAGGCACTATAATATTGATAGAAAATTCACGATTTGGGATAGGTAACGGGAAAAGAAGGTTTTTCGTTTTTATATAGCTTTGAAACGCTTATAATATATTATAACAACGTCAATATTTATAATAGTTATGTGTAAATTAAAAAAACGGAAGAAACGATCCGTGAATGAAGCGGGTGTCTGATTTGGACATGGTTTAGATGGCTTTTTTTATACACTAAAGACGATTCTGAGCGAGTTAGTGATAGTCAATGTTTGAAAAAATTTTAAATTTCAGTATTTCTGAATGAGTCTTGCATAAAATGTATAAGCAAATATCTATTCTAAAGTTTACAAATTCAGAGATATCAAATGAAAAACTCAATCGATTAAGATTTTTTCCGTTTGTTAGTTTTAACAGTTCGCATTTCACACGAGAATTTTGCGAGTCCATATTACAGTACCTAGCGAGGGGAAATAAAATATTTCCAGACGGTAAAACTACCAAAAGGTATAACATGAATCTAGCTTCTTTTTCCGTCGGTCCATCAAATAAACTAGTTTAACTCGAGTTGATTTAATTTTGTCGAACAGAAAGAAAAAATCTGTAAATTTTATAGATGTACGCGTTGTTTACATAATATTTTTTTTTGGTGCTACTTAGACCGACTGTCACGTATCCCCAGGTCGCGGAAAAAAATCCAAACTAACAGAACGAATAAAAAATCAATTAACGGTAGGTCTGCAATTGATGAAGAAACTAGTTAATTTTCAACCCTTCCGAATTTTCCGATGACAACAATTTTTTCTCAGTACATATATGAACTTTAAGGCTCTCGAATAAGTTACCTACCAAGTTTCAAATGATTCTGGTCATCCGGACCAAAAATATGACTATGCACATTACAATTGGGCGAATATCTAAGGTTGTAAAAGTGAAGTACGGAAATTTATTAAACAATATATTATAGTACATAATAACAACAGAAACGACGTCCCCGTGACCCAATTCGGCAGTGTTATATATTTTATCAACTGTTACACTTTAAACCTGGTAGAATTTAAACTCGATAAAAAACACTATATATATATATTGGTTTTATAGTAATGCAATTAAAAACATAAAATACAGAATACAGATTTTTTATATCACGTACACATTTTGGGCTATTTTTGATTGTAACTTTTTAATTTTGGGCACGCTCAAATGCTCCAATGACCCGTCAAAGTACCATCTGTGTCCGTATACCTATCATTAGAGATACCGACGTAAATATTCGGAGCGTTATCGAAGAAGTTGTTGTTGCCTTCGAAAATACGATTCTGAGCGAGCTCAGCTGTCTAGGGTTTAGTATAGTATTAAGTAAAACTAGAAGCTGCAGTCCGTTCTGCAGGTAGATGCCATTTTATAAACTTTAAACATTTGACGACAATCGAAAAAAAACATTTTTCTCTCGGGTATTTTTTACTTGTCGCGCCACCAGTGTTGACGAACGCTTTCAGATATTATTTTATTTACGAATCAAGTATACGGTAATAATGAAGTTTTATATTTTCGTTGTTAGTATCGTGTTGTACATCGTGGAAAGAGATATAATGGGTCCATTGTAAAATGCGTATCTATCGGCAAGGTCTAGCGGACGGGCCTGTCTTTAAAATAGGGCCTCCAAAATAAGGTGTCTTTAAAATAATGTTGCGACTTTTTAACACGCGAATCTTGGATTTCGGACATAATAAAAATCGCAAAACGTCACAGCACGAAATAGTCCGGAAAGTGTACGCTCTCGGGGATCGAACGTTGTTTTAAGTTTTTTTTTTTTAATTTTTATAATTTTGTTTTCGCGTATCAAAATTCGTTTTTTGACCATTTTCTGAAAACTGCTTGAAATTCGCTGCTTTCCATTTTTTCCCGTTCGGATGGACGGACGCAGGAGAACTCTTTTCGTTCGTTTCCTCGCCCAAGATATGATCGATCAGCTGTCGCCGTGTGAGGACACGGGGGTCGCGCTCAAGGAAGTAGTACGCCTGTCGTGTTGTTGAACGGCGTGCAGCGTAAAATTAGGGAAAAAAAAAAACAATCTACTCGAAAAAAAACCGCGGAAAACAACGTTCGAAACAAAAAAGAACGAAAAAAAAAGAATTAAGCCGTTCGAAAACAAAAGAAAAAAAAAAAATTCCTACGAAATTCCGAACGTGCGGCGGACACAATGTCACGGGCCGCCGCGTAGTAGGAAACGATTGGGAAAAACGATAAAAAAAAAAAAGTTCTAATAACAACAACAACAACGACGATAAAATACGAGCGCGATAATGTTTTTGTTGTTTCTGTTGTGCAGACGCCTATTTCGCGCGGGACGCTGCTGAGCCGTTGTTGTACAGCTGCTGCTGCTGCTGTTAACCGGCGCGGACGGAGCGACCGCAGTGGCGACCGCTGCTGCGGCCACTGTTGTTGGTGAACAACAACAATAGTCGTTCGCGCGATAAGATCGGCCCGGCGTCTTATCTCGGCTCACCGCGGCCGGTATATATACCGCGTGTCCGCGCGCGCACGGCGTTGTAGTGCGGCGCCCGCGGTCAAACGTCTGTCTGTCGCGCGCGCCAGTACCGTCGGTGCGCGACGTATACGTATACGACCACAGCCGTCCCGTACCGATAAACACATAGGTGTTGTTGTGACGACGGTCAGCGGCGGCGGGCTGCGGTGGACGCGATGACCGGTGGTGCCGCGGATGACGACGGCGGCGGCGGCGGCGAGACGGCCGCGGTGTTGGCCAAGATGCTGGCCATGGCGTTCCTGGGCGTGTCCTCGTTCGTGGTCGGCAGCACGCCCGTGTGCGTGTTCGAGCGGCTCGGCATCCGGCGCAAGTCGCGCGGCGCCGCGAACGCCGTGCTCCGGCTGGTCCTGAACTTTGGCGGCGGCGTGCTGCTGTGCACCACGTTCCTGCACCTGTTGCCCGAGGTCCGGGAGGGCGTGGAACGGCTGTCCGACGACGGCACGCTGAACAAGGACTGGCCGGTCAACGAGCTGCTGGCCGAGCTGATCATGTGCGCCGGGTTCTTCTTCATGTTCTCCATCGAGGAACTGGTGCACGGGTTCGCGGCCGACGACTGCGGTCACGCGCACCACGAAGACGAACCGGACCGCCAACGCGGCGACCGCGACAAAGGCGCGAAGCACGACCAGCAGCAGCCGCCCGGCGGCGGCGGCAGCAACAACAACGGGTTCGGCAAGGAAGGGCTGCAGCAGGCGGCCGCGGCCGCGGGAGCCGGCCGCATGGTCAACTACAACTCGTGTACGTCCGTGGCCGAGCTGGAGATGGTGGCCGTCAAGGTCGAACAACAGTCCTCGTCGTCCGTGCTCCGCGGTTTCCTGGTCATCGGCGCGCTCAGCATACACGAGCTGTTCGAGGGCTTGGCCGTCGGTTTGGAGAAGAACGCCGCTCAGGTCTGCATTACCGCACCAACCTAATAATAATAATAATAATAATAATAACATACAACTAATTAATTCGTAAACTCGATTGTACGAATGCGCGATCAACACTCGGCAGAGGCATATCATGTTGGCCACATTTATACCCGCCTCCATCCTCCATCATTTTGAAACGGCTTGCGCGTCACTGCAGCCTAATAAGGTCGGGTTATGAAACGGTGGCGAAAAGGCTCGTCTTTCCGAAACGGCGAGGACAACGGCGATAAACGCGTAAAAAAGACGACGAGAAATCCATTTTCGACGCAACGTGTTGTATAAATTTCGTTTTCTGCGCTTAGTTTCGATGGCGCATTACTTTTTTTTGGTATCGAATTCGTGCAGGCTCTTCCGAAACACGTAGGAACTTGTCTGTTTTCGTACGGTCTTGAACAAGATCGGAATGTTAGTAAAATACGACGGTCCACTGTGAAGCACTGTGGGTGCAGGCCGCGTGCAGTTTCGCGAGAAAAAAAAACGTAGATACCAGAACCGTCTGGATAATGTAAAATCTCTTTAATAAGAGATTTAATCTTTGAAGAATCTCCCATACGGGTTCACTGTATCGCGATATGGTCGAAAATAGCACGGGAATGTTAAATGTGTGGGCGAATTGATTTTTATTTTTTTCTTACGTATAACGTTATCCGAGAATAACACGTATCGGAAAAAAATACCCTTCAGTATGAGAGGTTGTCATCATGACGTTTTAGGTAAAACCGTGGATGAGCCGAGCGTCAACGACCTCTGCAATGTTTTTAATTTTCACTAAGAAAAACATTTTGGATAGTACAATTCGTATGAATCCAAGACCCCAACCGAAAATCTGACTTTGAATTTCCACTGATCAAAATAATATGATCACAAATCATACGTTGTTAATAGATAACTGTGAACTCTTGACTTCGATCTCGAAGCTGAAAAGTCAAAACGTTCAAACACTTCAAGTATCGAAATTGCATATCTCGTATTTCAGTGTCGTTTTCGATTCCGTACTGTGTGTTTTGACCTCGATTCAAAATTTTTTTACCATCCATCTTTAGACGTTATAATAATATAATCGCTCTTTATTTTTTTATTTATTTTTTTTTTCCCCCCGATTAAATAATGCGATATATTCGGATGCTTGACGACGATGTTCGTAAGAATCACTGACCTCGTTTACGTTTTATACTTCCGATTGCATTGAAATCGCTGAGAATTTATTAATTTCTATAAGTGTTTGTTGTCTCTAGTGGCGAATAACGTACATACGCACAATATCTGTGTATCCTGTATCTATATTAACGATCGCATAAGTAATAGGCGAGAAATCGATGACAGATAGATAGTATGTCGTTCTTTAATGCAAAAAATATACTTTGATCGAAAGAGAATCGCGTAAGTCCACGCGTTAAAAAATGTGTATTTTTATTGCATACGACACAATTGAAATGATCAAAGTTGGACGAGCTACTGAAATGAAATTATATATAATAATTAGGGCCAACACTTGTATGCATTTGCATATTTTTATTGGTTGGTCAAAAAAATAGCTAGTTAATACCAAAATTTGTTTTATAACCTAACGATGCTGTATACAAAATTTTATTTCGCATATTTTTGCATATTATGGTATTTTTGCATTTTTAGGGCATATTTTAGCATTTAGTATATTTTTGGAGCATATTTTTGGATTTAAGATCTTAAAAACTCGGGAATTACAAAATATTAATTTGTTTCACTCATATACCTTATTATTGATACTTCAGCTCATTTATGAAAAGTGGTTATCTAATCTTACAACAATTATATGTCCGTATATCGGTAACAGTATCGCATAGAGATAATTTATTTCAGGTAAATATCATATTATATTATATCGCACCTATTACAGTCGTCAGTCGGTCTTTATACTCGTGTGGTGCGTTATTAAATCGACCGTTTTAAAATGCCGAAAGTGAGAACTTCCAACACTAGTCGTATCAATAGTTACATCTCTGAATTTGGAGAAAATATATTTTCTTCGGATGGGAATATATTGTTTTGTAAAATATGTGAGGCAAAGGTTACATGTGAAAAACGATTTACAGTTTTACAACATCTTAAAACGTCTAAGCACTCACGTGGTATTCAACGACTCGGCGACCAACAACAAAAGACTCAACAACTTTTACCTACTACATCAAAAATTAATTCTTTCAATAAAGATTTGTGCAAAACGTTGTTAGCAGCCAATATACCATTAAATAAATTACAAAATACCTATTTTCGTTCGTTTCTGGAAAAGTATACGCATAAAGATATTCCATCAGTATCTTTATTAAGAAGTACCTATGTCAATGAGTGCTATAATGAGACAATGGACGCCATACGAAAAGAAGTGCTTGATAAGAAAATCTGGATTTCGATCGACGAAACTACTGACGTACAATCTCGTTATATTGCAAACGTAATTATTGGTATTTTAAATGCCGATGAACCAGGTAAAATATTTTTAATTTTTTCCGGTATTCTCGAAAAAACCAACCACTCTACAATATGTCAAATTGTTGATAAAGCTCTTTTTACATTATGGCCTAATGGAATCCGACATCCTGATGTACTTTTGTTTTTGAGCGATGCCGCTCCATATATGGTCAAGGCAGCTAATTGTTTACAAGCATTTTATCCAAAAATGGTCCACGTTACTTGTGTGGCCCATGGGCTACACCGGGTGGCAGAAAAAATTCGTGGTCAATTTCCAAAAATTGACGAACTTGTCTCAAACACAAAAAAAATATTTTTAAAAGCGCCAAGTCGTATTGATTTGTTTAAAACTGAGGCTCCAGGTATACCATTGCCTCCAACGCCTATATTAACAAGATGGGGTACATGGATTTCTGCTTCAATGTATTATTGCGAACATATAGAAGCTATTCGAAATGTAATACAGAAATTGAACCCTGAAGACGCCGTTTCAATAGACAAAGTTCAAAAATTAATTTCTCAAGATCAAGTTGAAGCAAATTTAACTTTTATTTATTCAAACTATGGATTTTTACCAACTACCATAACATCTTTAGAAAGCCAGAATGTTTTACTAGCTGACTCAATTAAATTAATAGAAACTGCGCGAAGTAAAATATGTGAAGTTAGTGGTACAAATGGCACTGATATTAATAAAAAATGTGAAGATGTTTTTAAAAAAAATAATGGTTTTCATATTCTTACGAAAATTTCTAAAGTATTATCCGGTGAAGTATCCACATTAGAAGGTATTCCAGAAAATTTGACCAGCAACGATTTGTTACATTATAAATACGCACCTATTACATCCGTTGATGTAGAACGTTCCTTTTCACGCTACAAAAATTTGTTAACGGACAACCGACGCTCAATGCTGTTTGAAAACTTATACAAATCATTAATTGTTCAATGTAATAACATCGGGTAAAAATTAAAATGTTTATCATCTGATTAATGTTTTTGTTTTTTAATTTTAATTTTTTAATTTTAAATATTTTTTAATATCACACATTTTTGTAAATCATTATTCATTGGCAATAAATAATAATATTGTATTATTATAGTATAAATTGTATAATACATAAAAAAAATAAATCATTTAATCATTTTTTTACAATAACTTTTTTTTAGAGCATATTTTAAGGGCATATTTTGGTAATTTTTAGGGCATAACTGCATACATATTTTATAGATTTTTAGGGCATATAATTGTTGGCTTTAATAATAATCGTGTAGACTTAGCCCAAAAGTATCTTCGGTTAACGTTTTAGCGCGAAACAAAATTGTTTAACTCGTAAAGTTGCTAATTTAAAAGTAAAAAAAAACCATATTTTTATAATTCTTTCGAAAATAAATGTCTATGCTCTCGTTTTGCATCAGCAATCAGTGTATATACTAAAAATTGAAATCATTAAACTCTTAATCGGGTTGTTCGCTATATATAAGGTCAAGGCTGGGCGTATGATTAACGCGCGTTAAAAAGTCAACGGGTAAGTTATAATTAGTTAAGTTACTTTGTAACCGACATCTGGTTCCAAATCAACTCGACTTTTGGCTAAACTTATTTCTCGCTCAATTAACTTTGACTTATTTTTTAAAACGTTTGAATTTGATTTTCATAGTCTGATATAACAATCATTGAACTAACAACCGTTGTACCAAAACCAAATACGAACATAATTTATCGATTTTTTTTTTTTATTATTATTAACTTGGCTCGACTGATTAAATCAAAATTTGAATTAACATTTAACGCTCAACTTGTTTAAACAAATACGTTTAACGTTAAAAATAACTATTGCCCAGCCTTGCTGTATAGGGGGTATATATTTTATTTTTATTTTTAATGAATTTTAAATCAATCGAAGGGCGATATGTAATATAAAATCGAACCTTAAAATCGATATCGAATCGGGTCTGCGCGTAACATAAAAAAAATCGACTCCAGCGAGTATTAAAAACGGTCAACAATAGTAAAACGTTGAGATAATTGGTACATAATAACGAAAATTTAAACTAGTCAATCGCACGTTAAAAACAAAATTAAAATAAAGCCAAAACATAATGCTTTTAAACAGTTTCACTGGTGTTTTACTTTGTGTTTACTTAAAACAAAATCGGTGTTGTTGCGCAGTGCGACTTTTGTTTCTCCTCGTTTTCCTTCCATACAATCGCTCGTGCCGGAAACGCTTATTGTTTTTAATTTTTTTTTCTACCTACTACCTATACGTTCTGTACAAACATGATTATTACTTATTAGACCTATTTATTTAAAACATTACCGCTAATCTCTGTTGTTATAATAATATTTAACATACCTAATAATATTGTATTATGCCTTCGTAGATAATAATAATAATACAATACTCCTGTATGAACTCTCGAGCATCAAAATCTATAGGTACGTAAATAATCTTCGTTGTGGAGCGGTAATCGTAATAATTATAAAACAATGTCAATCGACGATGATTTTTTTTTCTCCTCATTGTTAAAACCACATAACCGCGAACTCGTTTCAATAACATTGTGTTTTTGCGGACCGGTCGTTTTTTTTCTTTCAAAATCGACTTATTTTCAGTAACATGAATGTATTTAGGTTTCGAGGGAAAAAAAACAGACTTGCCAAAACTTTTTCGATAGGTCTCTGGTATTCCGGCAGTTCACTCGTATCAGCGAGATATGACATATCAAGATACCTACTTTTTATTGAGCGAACGTGATGACGAACGATCTGTTTGATAATTTTTACTGTTGTTATATAGCTTAACAGTATTTTATATCGATTACGTTTTAACTCGTCATTTATACGTATTGTGAATTTTTTTACTGAACAATAATTTTTCTCGATTATTTTCCACGTTTATTTTCAATCGTCGCAAAATATTCGTATGAAACAGTCTACAGCAAAACGAAAATGTACGTCAGTTTATCTTTCAATCGACGTGTTTTAGTCGTGCCTAGGCATTATTTATACAAACTAGAGATGGATTCAAAAACATGTTTAGGGGTAACATCTCATTTTCAGTATTTTATTTTATTTATTTATTTTTTTTTTATTTAAAGGTGTTATCGGATAATAAATTTTAAAAAAATAGTGTCCTTAAGCCCTCGTAACTTTTTTTAAAGATTATTTATATCCAACGTCGGCATATTTAGAGTAAAGAAACTTGTCTAAAATACCGTATTAAATGAAGTGGAACTAAAAATGCAAAAATTCAGACATTGCAGTCATTTTCCGGATACGAAACATTTCACTATCGGCCAGTGTGGCACTTTACGGGACTTTATTTTCGTGGTCCCCTAAATTGTCGTTTAAATGTACCTACACTTAAAAAATGAAAAATATCGAGAGCCCCCCAATAGTGTACTTTCGCTTTTTCGTTCGTTTGCGTGAAATTTTTCCACGAATTTTTACAGGTTTTATTTTTTAAACTCAAACGTTCTGATTTCGCACCTTCTGCAGCAGGTCGTGTGGCTCCATATCTTACGAGAGTAGGAGTATACCTAAATACTACAATGCATTGTTATTATACTCGCAAAACGCACTTTATCTACGATCGTTAATCAGTGTCGATTTAAGACGAGAAAAAAATGCATTCGTAGCGCACGCGAAATATCAAAACATTATTCAAAACGCAATCAAATTTTCGGAAGTTATGCGCAGATAATTACATACTCTTGCCTATACTTGGTATCTTTTTTTTGTTTTTATAATGAACGTGGTTCTTCAAACCATTTGTAGAAAAACAAAACAATGGTGTCAGAATCCGATTTTGTATAATGAAATACGTCAGTGTTCAATATATACGTCGCTGCACGTTTCAGAATTAATAACTCGGTAAATTCGTCTCGATATTCTATAACATTTTTGGCGCCACAGCAAATGCAAATGTTAAATTGTATTGATATCGTTCAAACAACGTACCAACTATTGCGTGCTGATCGAGAAATTTCGGTTTGCTTTGGCTACCTATACTCCATCGAATGCGAAAATTATTAAATTGTAGATATCAATAACATTTTACCGATACAATTTTCAATTGAGAAACTATAATCGGCAGCCATGAACGATAACAACACTAGCTGTGTACAAATCCGATTATTTCATAATAATTTTTTATATTCTTTGTGTGATTCATATCTATTAGAACCCTCACAAAGATACAGACAAAAAATGGATTTTTTTATTGTGATATTGTCGATTCGCAAACGTATTCAAATACCTATTTAAAAATATTGCAGTCAAAATACAAAGAACTAAACTGTTTGAAAGTATTCAAACACGTATATTAATTATTATAATATCATTTTACCGTAGGCGACTTAAGGTCAAAACCAACAATTCGAGGTGAAACAATGTAAACAAGCTAGAAATCGATTTGAAAGCTAAGTTAAGTTTTTCTTCTACGTTTCGACGAACAAATTTTAGATTTATATTATCCCTCTATCGCAACATGTTTTTTTCGGAAACATATTCAGCTCAATGTAACATTTTTTAGTTCCATTTTCATAAAATAGTTTGACTTTCGATCCAATCAGACCAATTACTTCTTGACGTATATTCTCACTTGTAAACTTGTAAGCCGTTATTGATTTTTAAATTCGAATCGTTCATTCAATTGCTCAGCATTGAGAATTCAAACGCCTCGATGCGAGCTTTTGCTTATAGCAAACGGTTCATATTATGTTTATTCGTCACAATGATTAGCAAAAAAAAAAAAATCGGTTACCACTGATTACAGTATGTAACTAAGAACGGGACGTGTACAAAATGAAAATTAATGATTAAAACTTAATTTTATTTCCGTTGATCAAACTGGCAGTCGTATATTAGCCAAATGTGTTTGAAACTTAACACTTCAAAAACGAATTACGTATTTGATCGTCAGAAAACTTAAAGATAGTTTTAATATTTCCAATAGTATATAATATATATATATATTACAATGCAGTTACGTTTCACAAATGAAAACCCTATCGCTGATCCTTCGACAAAAGCATTTACGCCAGTGCGATTGACGCCGTATTTTCTTTTTGCTTTGAACACGTCATATTATCATCGAGATTTCGTTTCAGTTGCTTCGAATACACTCGATTTCGCTCATCCCGACGGATCTCCTCGTGCGGCTGTTATTCTTTGACCCTATTTTTCAACCTTGACATAAATAAAAAAACGCGCATTTTCTTTCCTCCGTATGATAACAAAACTACGAAAGAATTGTCTTGCATACATTTCGATATTCGTGATCCCTTTTCAACCGTTCCTTTCAATAATTCAACTATTGTCGCACGACGAACGACGTAGGTCATAGACGTACAACGTCCGCGAACGGCGCTAATGTGTTAAAAGTACCTCCTATGTATATACCATTTTTAAGTAGTTTTCATTTGAAAAATGACCAACAAAGTAGAAACTTTGTGTGTGAACTTTTTTCAAGTTGTTTGCGTCGTGCATCGAGAAAAGGGTTTTTCAAAATAAACACTGCATTCAGCACAATGAAACGTCTGAACATTTAAACCGTTTCTCTTAAACAAGCAACACCGTAGAAGAACATGTCGTGTTGGTGCGCCACGCAAGCGATTTTACACAACGAAACCGTTTCAATGAAAATAAAAATAAGAAATCTTTTGTTTTTTGTTTTACCGTTCATAATTTTAGTAAAACTGTTGCAAAACGATAGCGCGTTTACAGCCCCAACGGAATCGAGCAGCTATACGGAGTAGACAAATGCAACAATAGGTACTTAGGTAATGCATCTAAGCGTTTTTAACATTTAATATTTAGTTGATCTTCGAAAACATAAAAAAATATGGATAACTTGATTTTGAGAAACAATTTTGTGACCGCAGTATGATTTCTTACAACGTTAGCGTAGCATTTGAATCGAAAATTTTATTTTTTATATTCGTTCGACAAAGTTTTCGAAATATGTACTTGATAATATTATACCATCAATGAGTAGGTATTTGGCTATTATATAAATTACAGGTTTCTAAATTTTTTGACAACTATATTATAACACAGGTACTTATAATACTTCGATTATCGTCGCGTAGGTTTGACAAATTGTATTTTTATTTGAGATTTTAATTTAAGGTTTGTACTCGTTTATACTTAATAGTGCTTAGTTTAGCACGAGATACGTTTTGTTTGGTGAAATCTCAAGTGGGCGCGATTCGAGACGTCGCGTTAGCGCGTATCTATAACTGTTCGTAAACAAACGGTTTTATACTGTCCATACTATAAATCAATTCCTTACAGGAAAATAAATAGTTTCATAATGTTTTTACCAAGTAGAGCAGAAGAACGTTTTAAATATTTTTTACATTTTAAAAACCGTTTTACCGGACCTTTTAGGGTCTGAGCGACGAGCGAGGAATGTATTGTTTTACAATGATGTTTTTTTTTTTTCTGTCAACAACTTTTCGCGCAGAAGGAATGCTTCGATTTTCAAAGTCGGTAACTTTTCTAAAAATTTTATGGACTCAGGTGATAGTTTGGTGGAAGTTTTTTTTTGAAATTTCGCCTACTTTTTGAGTTTTACCCCAGAATAAAAAAAAAACGTATATTTAACGGTGGACGTTTTGAAATTTTCAAGTTTGTAATGACGTTTTTGGGTAGAAGGAGTGCTCTAATCGTCACAGCGTTAAATGCCGCACATAAAAGTTGGGATTTTGGTTTTAAATTTTATTTCAAGCATTTTTTGATTGTTTTCCGAGTTACGTGCCGAAAACGACGAGATTGTCAAATCCGACGTCAAAACCTTTACTACCGTTAAAAAAAAAAAAAAAACTATTCCTTGTCGTTTTCAAATTTTATACACTAAATTAATTTAATACGTTTTAAAAAAATTGAAATAAAATTTTTCTAGGTATAACACACTATTTTTTTTTTATTATTCTGATAATCATTTTATGGTAATTTACACACACACACACACACTATTTGTATAAAGTCGTCTGCGACACTAATTTCTTTTATCTTCACGCTATAGAAGCGCATTTACGCGTAAGGATCCGAATACTCGTATGTACCGATGTGCGATTTCAATGTAATAATATCCAATTTGAACAATGTACGCATAAATTAACGAGGATTTTATAATTACACTCGAAAGCCATTCTTATAATATTATTTACTTTTACGGTATAATAATATACACTTATAGAGAAGATAGCCGATAGTGCTTCGCGACGTTGTAGGTAGGTAACTATATATCGTCAAAGTAAATCTCTTCTATTGTGTAACACTTTTATAGTATCGAATGTTCAATAATACTATAGTTATTATGAAACTCGAGTACCGACTGTATCGAGTGAAAAACAAATTTTTAATTAAGCCCTGTTATTGTTCCCTGCAGATAAAAATCGCACTCTTATAAACCCGTACTAGGCATAAAACATAATATTATATCTTTTTGAGTGTTTCAATGTGTTTACACGCGATACAAACGGCGCCTCGTTAAAACCCGTACAGACAATTGAATCGTAGGACGACGAAAACCTTATAAAAACCGTTCAGGAGGCCCCGTCACGTTAATTTCAATTATTTTTGAAATGTGTGTAATTCTTCGCGGTCTGTATTTCTACCGGTCAATCCATCGCGTTCGTACAGTAATAATAATATTAGTAGTTCATCCTTGGAATGCTTTTATTGTTTGATTTAATTCTGACACTGACTCGTGATCGCCGCGTATGAAAATAATGATGTACGCTTGATTTATTTCGATAGCCTCGAAAATTTAAAAAACGGTCGTCACGTTCAATTTCGAGAAATATTGCACTTGACTACTGCAGCGTTGTATACGAATCGGAGCAACAATAGCTACGGTCGTCATAATGTTATGATAATTAAAATACAATTTATTATGATATTATAACAAGTGCGATTATTCGCTATCGTACATTATTTGTCTACGTCTTGCAATATTTAACATCGACCCCCGGTGTATTTCTCTTTATACGCACCGATTGACCTAGTGACGCGATTGATTAATCATACGTAGTAAATGGAATTACGAAAATCAACAAAACCATTGCTTTTATCTAATTGTTTTCTCTTTTGTTTTACTCTTAAATTTAAAAAAAAATTTGCTCGCCCAGTTCGTCGTTTCCGAACGACTCGCACGTTTTTAGTTTTCACGACACTCGTGTATCGTCTGGTTGTATTTTACTCACACAACAGCGTTCAACACAACGTCACACGGTTTCATACAAGTGAAACTAATAACTTATAGTTGGATTTATTTTAAAATTACGAGCAAAATAGCAGTCCAGTGAATTCGTATAAATCTGTCTGAAAATATCGAATTGAATCGAACGTAGTTTCTTAATCTTTGTTTTTTCTTCTTTTTTTTTTTTTTATGTTTCTTGAGTATTTTGAAATACATCGTTTATCAATGGCGGTTAGGTTACGATTTTAGTGGCTTGAGTCACGACTGCTCAAAAAATGTATTTTAAATATTATACAACGTACAATATGCTTTCTATAGGATTGAGCGATTTTCATGTTCATAGGCGTATCAATCAATTCTAAGCCAAATGATCGTAGTAAACATGACATTGTTATCATCGTGAAATTCTGAATTTATTCCGCTTTAGATTAACGCCGTATGGTTTGAAATAATGACGCATTTCTTTTTTAAATCTTTAATTAGAAATCATACAAATCGATTTAACTGCAAACTGCGCGGCACAGTATCATCGCTAGATGCGCAATGAAAAACCGTTGTAAAACAAATTTGTTTTATTTGTCTATTATCATCTAGCAATGAATACAAATTTGACTACCGAACTTTGAATGAAATTTTACTTAAAATTTAAAAACAAAATGTTCGTACCAAAATTAATCATTAGTTGTCTAAACAATATTATGCTGAACGGCTCGTGGAAAACTGTTGAAATATATTACAACGTCAATAGTAATCACCTAATACAAAAATATAATATTTTAATAAAATGCTGCTGATACTGCAATAAGTACATATTTTTCACATACAAATCTAAAACTAGTATATACTATACGCGAAAAGTTGAAACCCAAGATATGGTTTTTTCTGAGCAGAAATATATACGCTAACCGACGCGTGCAACTAAATGACACCAGTTGTTCCATAATGATTTAGTTCATTTTATAAATGTTGAACTGTTCAGAATTTCGAGATCGACGCGTAAATCGAATTTAGTATAGGTACCATCGAATTTCGTCTATATTTAACAATATTTTTCAGGAACGCCGTTATATATAATAGTTGTCAATGCCACTACAGACTGGTAGTGGAAAAGTGTTTACAGAAAATAAAAACAAACGTTTTGAACGGGCTATAAATTTAAAATGTCGTCGACAAAAACTGCACTAGCGGTCAAAAGTTTTCATTCGTTTGATTTATTCAGATCGTTGTAATACGAGTGGACGATATTTTTTCAATGTTCGACAAAACTGAGTAAAGTTTCATTTTTGCTTTGTTCAAATATTCGATCCATAATATTATGTTAAAAGTATACGAATCAATTAAATTTAAACGTGCGATCGTTTAAAAAATTATAACAGTCTTTAAAATTAAAATTTCTTTGAAACATAAATATCACTTAAACCAATTAAATTGTATTTTACGCAAGCTTTTATATTATGGCGTTTTATCTAAGTTATAATATGGTTTTTATTTCTCAACAACGATAAGGTTCGGAAATTTAATAAGACAAAAAAACAGTTGCTATCTCTGTAAAAATACATCACGTATAACAAATTGATTAAATTTATTGTAGGTATATCGTTTTAGATTCCCAGCGATGTGAAGAATGTCATTTTTTAAATTTTTTTTTATTCTTAAACGTTTACTTTTTCCGCATAACAAGTATAGCTACTTACGTTTCATAATGTCGACTATTCCCATAATTGATACAAAATGTAGGTACGCTTTTTACACGTTTTTTTTTTCTTCTAAACCGTCGAATATAGTGTATTAATTATACTTAAAGTGTACGAATTTGAAAAATAATAAGACTGGTAAACAATCGACAGCGACTATTCTGGCACATTGTTTTATATTTTATGCACGAGAATTAAAAATGTTAAATAACTTTAATTTTTTGAATCACAATAATATTCCTGGTACTATGTTATTAATGTTTAGGTTTTAAAATTTGATGTTACACAATAAAGTTATAAGTTCAAAACTGTTAACTACTGAAACGACAACATATAGGAGGATCAAAAGTTAGCATCAACCACAGTGGAAAAATTAGAGTCTAGCGAAAAATTCAATTTCTTTTCCGTGTTTTTACCAAACTAGTAAATTATATATTTGTTACTTACTTCACTATACATGGGTAATATTCTAATCGGGTAAATTTTGTCCGAAACCATACAATCATCTTTAAAATTAAATATACGATATACCTAGTTCAAAATGTTGCGAGTACGAATTGTATGACGTGTTGTGTACGGTGCCTAATCTCTTAACACTATCTTGTATTGGCTTAATATGATTTTAAGTTAGTCGTAGCAATCCTAATCGCCAGTTTTTTTTTTTTTTACGCAAGTTGTTGAAAATTGTCATCGTTTCCAAATACCCGGCATTTTTGCCGTGGCGTTAAAGATAAACAATGAAACGATTAATATAAAAAACGTTCGGACTTAATGAGTGCAGTTTGAGCGTACTTCTAAACAATAAGTTTTCGATACTCTAAACTTCTTTCTATTAATACGTTTGTAAAATAAGATCTTTTTTTCGAATTTACGGAGTGCCTTTAGTGTATCTATAGTTTACTAAAGAATTTACTTTTTTTAAGACAAGACCCGTGAGCGGGTTGTATGTGTTCTTTAACACTCGATGTTAAATAAAAAATATAATACCGTAATGTTCTTGGTTTCGTAACGTTTTTACGAATAATTTTCTTAATCGCGGTTATTAGCCGAAATATTTCGATTAAATTTTTATTTTTACGTTCGTTTAAAAGACAATTTAAGTGGGCGTTATCGTCGTAAAATAAAATAATTTCGTGTCACGTGTCCGCAGGTGTGGTCGCTGACCGTGGCCGTGGCCTGCCACAAGCTGGTCATCGCGTTCTACGTCGGTCTGCAGATGCTCTCGGACAGGACGAAGCCGCTGCTGGCCCACTGTTCCATACTGCTGTTCGCCGTCACGTCGCCGACCGGCATCGGCGTCGGCGCGCTGGTCAGCAACCTGGACGAGACGCACACCGTGCTCGTGCTGTCCGTCGTGCTCCAGGGCCTGGCCACCGGCACGCTCATGTACGTGGTGTTCTTCGAGGTGCTCAAGCCGTCGGACGCGCAACTGCCGGTCCAGCAGCGGCTGCTGCGGCTCGCGTTCATCGCCATCGGGTTCGCGTCCATGCTCTCCATTCAGCTGTTGATTTCCGAATGAGAGAACCCCGCACAAATGCGTTTTCATCCATATACGACTATAATATAATAACTATTATTTTTTAAGATTTTTTTTTTTTTATTCGCGAAGACCTCGCCCTGAGGACACGGAAATCCCTCCCCTCGAGTCTACGAGACGTGAACCGATTAGTTCAGAGTTTGAATATAAAATATAAAATACAGTAGGTACCCCCGTACAGCAGTGCAGTGTATCACGACGAACCGTTTGCAGTTTTGCGAGAAAAATAAAAATTGTTTACTCTTGCCAAACGCGTTTAACCGAAAGACAGACGTGTATTATTTCCTCCTCTAAACGGCGGTATTCGTCCCAATCGAATTTCCCGCCGAACACGACGAGCTTTACACGAGTTGTGAAATATTTAAGCGCGATTTAAAACACGTACCTGTATAGTTAATCGCGGGGCTCGGAATAAATATCACGAGGATTCAATCGGAGCACCCACGGACACGTGTTAATATTATTATTGTGAACACGATTTTTTCACAATCGAACCGCTTGATGAAAAAGCGTCGATTTGGAACACCGACTTCGAAGAATCACGGTCGTGATATTACGGTTGAATAATGTCGTAGTAATAATAGTGCCAATAAAATCAGAGTATTGTGCAGTGTAGGTACAACGGTAATATTATAATATTGTGTTGCCCGTCTCTACGGTAAATACAATTTTTTATCGACGTTTTCTGTACTTCGTTGCGTTCACATTTCAATTCGTACCGTGAGTACCTACTATATTTGTTCGCGTGAATCTCTGAACTAAATTTGCATCGGTCTTTTATTTCATATTATCTTTTCGCTGTGTTCTGGTTCGTTCAATTGTTTACTTATAATAATTATTGTTGTGACTTTGAAGTGTGTTTTAACGACGATTCACGTTCGGAGTAGATAGTGCGATAATAATTCAAAGATGTATAGCCGATACACTTTAAATAATAGTAGGTGAAATTAAGTGTTTTTTCCGTACGATTTGTTTTTCTTTCAACAGACAGCGGGATATACATGCAGGTCAAAATAGCTAACGAAAAACCGTCGGGAGGATTGTGAAAAACAATAATAATATTACCTACCTAGTAATACGTAATGACCGACGGAGTAAAATAGTATTTATAAAATACTATAAAAAAAAAACGTAATTTTTTTCTTTTACAACATATTTGTAGACCGTTGTTTAATAGTTCCCAATAAATAATTAGTTGGTACTCGTATGCATTCGATTGATTACATGATTAAGTGAACAAACTAATAAATGACAAACAGTATTTACATCTATAGTTATAATAATTTGACGTACAAGGTATTCGAATAGCGTGAACTATTCTTAAATAAAACAAACAACTCTTTGGAACCGATTGGGAGTTCGAAACGCTATGAATACTATGTTTTTCTCCACTAAACAACAACCATACGAACTAATATAACAAAAAATAACAAACTTATCTTCAAATAACACGGGAAAAACATATTATCTGTAAGGTTTATTGTCTTTCCCACTTATTTTTATCCTATGGTTTTAAGTTTGTCATCTATTTCATCACCCTTTATCTATTATAATAGGTACTTGATAATAATGTACTGTTGCGAATTAATTTACTCAGCATTTTTTTAATTTCGTAGATGTAAATTTGTTTATTTATTTAAATTGAGTCGTTTGAAAAAAAAAAAAAACTATGTGTTGCTATTATTATAAAAAATATAAATTATAAATTTTGTTGTTAAAAGTGTATAATATATAAATATAAAATATTATGTGTTGTTATACTTATTTGTTTTGTACTAATTTATGTTGTGGAATATTATATGTTTATTTGTTTAGTAATACTTATAAAATACGATTAAATTAAAATGTGTAATTAATAAATGACGTGTTTTTAAATTAATTATTTTGAATAATTTTCAATTTAACTGTGCATAATGAATCCATACATGTGTACCGTGGTAAATATCACAGATAGTGGTTATTATTTTAAATACTCGCCTGTATAATTAATTAAACAATAAACATAAATTGGTACATATTATGATATACTATGTACCATTTTATGTTTAATGGGAAAAATAAGATTTACGTTTTAAATAAAACAAATCATCGCTATTTACATTTTGTTAAAATCCAATCATCACAAAATTTTTTACTAGTTCAGCTTACCAGTCGAGTGATGTCGTTGATATCGGGGTTTATTAGACACCTGATTATTGTCACTTTATACGTATTCACGGTAATATTGGTTGGATTATAAAATTAGATGTTAAATCTCATTAATATATCTTAATAAGGATGAATTTTGGAATTGTAAATTTTATGACGTTTACCTGTTAATTTAAAAGCACTGCAAGTAAGTAATGACATTTGTTTGGCGTTTCTTAGTTATTATTTTTATTTTATTATTTTTAGTTATTATTTTTTATTATTGAACCTTCGGTCTCGATTTCCGGACGTCCGACTCCAAACACAAAACAATTGGTCACAGAAAAAGAAAAAAAACATTGTAAAATCGATACATTCTTTTGCTTTGATTTTTAACTTAAATGTCGTATAGGTAGTATCATACTATAAAATACAATATGATTCAATATGTATAGTCCATTAAAAGCACACGTTTGTGTGTAGTTTACGACGAATAGGTCAAATTTATGACAGTGAAATAAAATATCCCTCCTGGACTCATGATTTTTATTTTGATTAACAAAACTATTTTAAATCTATGTGAGTACATAGGTGCATACATACTTGTATGCGAAACAAAACGATTTCCCCTTCTTAGATGTGAATAGCAGGCTATTGGAGGAGGTTTTTTAACCATAAACCATTTTTTTTTCGCGTTTAAAACCGACAGTAAGGGATGATCTGCGTTATCATTTTCATCCCTTTTTTCACCCAGTAACCTAATCAAACGTTTACCTGACAAAACATTTCATAATCTAACCTAAACATTCTTATTTAACTACAAATATAATACATCAAATCAATCTATATATTACACAATTTCTTAGGTAACAAAAAAAAATTGTTTAACCTTTTCATTTTCAATTAGGTACTTGAATGGGGCACAAGCATTCTTAGCCATCAAACACTGTTCAAACACATACATAACAGCTCCCGATCATATTAATATCGATTTATTGGTCGACACGTCATGAATTAATCGTTTAGTGTTTCTTTTACAATACCTACTTGCAGACAGACGGCATTGCTAACAATGGGCATTCAACACTCTTTTATTGCCGTACGATAAAAACAAACAAGTAGATTTGTATTTTATATTAATATATGGTCGTGGAATTATGTACCTAGAGAACATCTAAATAAGTGTTCTTACACACGTCAATATACTAAACACAAGGCTCAAAATCCTCAAATAATTAAAACGAGACGTTTGTGGTTAAAAAACTTTCGATGAGGGCAATAATTTCGTAGCGCTCGAGTGCAAACGTATATTGTGTTTTATTGTAGTTATATAATAATATATGGTTTTTCAGTTTCTTTTAATTGGTTTCTCGTATTTAAACGGTTTTAATTTTTTTATATACGTAACCATAATACTTTTATGATGTTTTAATCTTTTTATAACTATTTGAGTACGCACAATATTATTATAGTAGGTACAAGGGTTAGAATTTTAGGGCACTAAAAATGTGTAAAAATGCATTGATAAAATAATAAATATCACCTGACAACCAAAAATGTCCCTAAAAGGCCAGAAAAGACAAAATAAAAAGCCATTTAATAAACAAATTCTAAACCATAATAATTTCAAAAGTTTATTATTGTTTGTTTTTACAACTTTTTAGTTTTAGTTCAAAGATGAATACAATCAAATAATTATATGCATGACAATTTTTTAAAAACTAAAACGTAAAAATTTACCTAAAGAAAGTCTAAAGTAAACAAATCTATAAACAGAGCCTAAATTATAAAACTATAAAACTCAATTTTAGTATAGCTAAAAAAATTGCTTTAAAAACACACTTAGCTGTACAATCGGGTACCTCAAAATGCACAAAAATTTAAATATGTTTAAAAAAAGTAAAAAATTTTTTACCTAAAAAACTACGTTTATAAGATCATCGCAAATATAATATTATAAAACAGGTTTACAAGTATTGAGGTTACCAATTTTCGTTATTTTCGCGTTAAAATTTAAAAATACCTCACTCGACGCACGTTGTTTGGCTCGTTTTAGACGATTTATGAATTTTGTGCTTTCAACGCAATAACCGTTGCGCGAAACTCGGTGCAAAACTATTGTTTAACCATACAAACTATAACAATTTTCTGACAAACGACGATTATTATAATACGCTATAATCATTACGAGCTAGATTAAAATATGAATGTTTAAAACGGTTTTTAATAATTTATTATTTGATTTTACGACAGAGAACTGTGATGGCGTTCTTCCTCAACGTTGCGCCACGCGCAATGCGTCTGTGCGCCGCGTTATGAATTATTAAACAGAAAATTTTACAAACGTTCGTTACTGTTACGTGTTTGCGTGCGCAGAATATTTTCTTCGTACGTCTTCCCGAAAGACCGGCTCTAATTTAACTCTACTATACGAACTATTCACTGGGTCGTACAAATAGTGTACTCTATAAATTATGCGCAAAAAATAAACAATAATTTTTCATCCGTATACACGTCGGTCGGCCAAAGTAGACTGCGATAACGAAAACAATTTTTAAAATTTAGCGATCTCGCCTTTACGTTTACGTTGAACTTACCGGATGGATTGCTTACAAACAGTTACGATTCTGATAGAGCTCACAGTGCGAGTCAAACACTCGACAAGTTGAAAATTTTTAAGTGGTCTGGTTTAAAATTGAAGCTCATACGACGTTATCTGACTTTATATACATTCGAACAATGTGTGAAAATCGGATTAAGTTTGAATGGTGTTCGGAAAAGAGTTGTGCTACACCTTTGTCGAAAGTGATCGTAAAAATGAATAAGAACAATAATACTATAGTATATATGTTGCGGGAATATACGTCTGAACTTATACTGTGAAATTTCTGATTTTTTGATTAACTTCTTCTTATTAACGGTCGACTTTTATGCTTTTCTCTACTCTAAAATACATTTCCTTCGTTGACCCCAAAACGGCTCAATATTTAAAATAGTTTCAAAAAAAAATAACTAAAATAGTTTCAATATACGCCTCTGTCAGCGAAATGGTGCATTCACTACACTGGTATTTCTACGTGATAAGATTAATATAACTTCTTTTTCTGAGAATTTTTTGAGAAATCATCGTCCCACTGTGACGTTCTAGTCCCACATCTCATCAATAAATTTTTAAATCTCTAAGGGATCGCGCTCCGGTACGCACGTCGCTACCAAAACGGAAACAAACAAACGTTGTGTCGAACAGAAATCTTATGTTCGGAAACTAATACGAAACTGAAATCTTTTTGTCGTTATATTATGTAAAACCGAAAACGTGCGTAAAAACTTAATCATTTTCAATAACGTAACGTATTGTTTTAATTCGTTCATTGTTTACGTGTTTAACGAATATTATTTATTTTGATTTTAACATTATTGTTGAGACATTGAGATGATAAAAGTTAAAAAAGTACCTGCGCTCCTGCTATTTCACTTAGATGTCATAACCGTCTAAAATTTCGAGACGATCGTTTTCGAAATCGTGGAGAAGTATAAACTGTACACGCCGTTTTTAGCGGTTTTTCGCAATTTTTCGATGGTTTTTTCCGTCGCGTTAACCTTCGGAGAAAATCGAAAAACGACCCCTCCAGTGTACCATCTTGATCCGATTCGCTAGGAGAAAAGGTACCGGAAATTGGTGCACAGCTCTCTCTCTCTCTCTCTGGTAGAAATTTTGTTAACGGCATAAAAAAAATTAAAAAAAACACACGTCTACGTATAAAACCACCGCTGGCGCTTCCTCGCGGCTGACGCTCAGAATCTAAAAAAACCGTCTAGACGCCCCTGTACATCACCCGGCGCACAAAACTACCGGGCAAATTACACGTGTACCTATGCAGAAACTCAAAACGCCCGGAAATCGACGCGCTTCCGTTGATCCGCGCACAGCTGCCCGTCCAAGCGCAGCGAGTCGCGCTTGACCTCGAGCTGCCCGTCAAGCCGGACGGCCGACTGCTTGAGGCGTCTGAGGCACTCCGTCGAGTCGGCCAGCGCGGCCCGCAGACACCGCGCGTCGTCCTCCAGCGCGGACACCTCAGCGTACAGCTCGGCCTCCACCTCGTCCCGGCACAACTCCACGCCTTCCCGGCGCGTGCGGTTCAGCAGTCTCGTGTGCGCCACCGACGTGAGCTTCTCATTTTCATCCACAGACGCTTTCAGCTCACTGATCGTTGACTGCACCTCGTCGACGCGTTTGCCCGTCTAAATTGGAAAAGGTTAAAAAATCATACGGTTCTGAGCGAGTATCGGTGTATATATAGTGACTCAGAGTTCAACGAGTTGTAATTTATCAACCTATATGTTATTGTAGACAATATATATGTATATGTTATAATGTATACGTTTTTCAAAGCTTATGATAGTCTTAAACCTGTAAACTATATATACACGTGGTACAAAACGTGTCGTTACAAAATCATTAAAGTTCTCTGTTCGACGTTTGTCAAAAAAAAAAATCGATTATGGTTTCTTTTCGTGTTGGTCTTTACAATATTTTACCCGCGTCACCGAAGTGTGAAGAAGATCTCAAGTCAATCATTCAGAGCGCTCGTAGAGATCGCGTAATTTTCTTCTTTTTGTTTTGGTTTCCTGAATAGAGTATGTTACGTATGTTCAAACCAAATTACTATACATATCGGTCCGTCTCCCCTTATCTTTAGACGTGTATTCCGTACGTGAATATTTGAACGATTCTACGAAACTCGATAAAGTATTTCTCGACATAAAAAAGAAAGCTAGTGCTAAACCAAACATCAAAAATCATAAACAAATTATAATAAATAATTTTGTACGTCTGTGATTGACTGTTCGTCGTCCACCGTGTCGTTTGCAGTACCTAAATTTACACGAGATTAAGTCCATTTTCAGTCTAAAATATAAAAACGGATTCGTCATTATTTTTTGCGTATTTGTGTTTTTTTTTTTATATATATATTTTGTAATTTTTTTTTTTTTAACAATTTGTTCCGCCACTTTTCTTTGTCACTGTTAGTATAGTAATATGTTTTAGAATAAGATATATATGCACATACATCGTACATTGTTACAAATAAATATGTATAAACAGTATTATAGACATTTGGTAATTTCACCACGTTAAGTAGGTACAATCCAAATAAGGTCGGTTCGTTGGTAACGTGTTTTTAAACCAATCAAAGCCGAACCGCTGATGAAGTGGGACTGAATTTCTATCTTGATGAACTCTGTCTAGACATTTAGTCAAGGGCAACACAATAATTATTTGGGTAACCAAACCGGCATTTCGGTTTTTTTTCTCCCAAGTTCTCTTATACATTCAGGTCAAATCAGTCCAACGCAAACCGTTATTGGACTCGAATAACAAAATACTACACTTGAATTATACCACGTTGTCAGTCGAGCCGCATATAATTCGCGAACGCCTTACCTACACTATAATTTTCATGGAACCCTCTAACTGTATTTTGTATGCGTTAAATGATTTTAAAAGCCAATTTAAAAAATATATTTCAAAACGGTCGATATCTCCTGTATGTCGATGTGATCTGGAGGGAGGGAGGTGATGTGAGTAATATGCATACGCCATTCCAGGTACTTTTATTTTATTTGAGTTTGACGAAGAATTTATTGATTTTACAAAGATTGAAGGATGATTTTTTTTTCTTTGATCAACCACATGAGTAGTAAACAAAGTTCAATATCTAATTTCTATGAAAACACCGCCATCAGATGGCTTTTAAAATGTTCTTTTAGTATTGGCAAAAAAGGGAAACGTGCGTGTAATTGAGGGAAGACAGAAAACTGTTTTATTGAAACGTATTGTATTATTTTCAGTTATACGTTTTTTCTGACTTAAAATTGTTAAAGCGTAATCAAATATTTTAAATGAGTTTGATTATAACTAAACTGAATATAGAACTTTCAATTAATATTTGAAAATTTTTAAAAACATTTTATTTCATGAAATTTATAATTTTCAGTAGGTATTGAAACTAAACGTTTTAACACAATCTTAACAATACATACTATATAAAGGTAAAAAAATGTAATGATCGTGATAGATTTTTTTTCAGCTATAGTTCGAGGTTATTTAGACTTCATGGATTAGCAAATATTGATGCATATCAGAGATATCGGACACATTTTGCTGTTGATCAAAATGTTTAATATACTTTAAAAAAAAAAAAACGCTATAGAAATCTTATTATTATATTGTTTACTTAATAAGTATAAAATTATATTAAAATTTATGAGCAATAATTTATAAAATAGAGAAATGTGTTTCTATTATTGAATTCCCCACCTTCAAGCAAAATGCTAGTTACGCCACTGGTTTCCTACCTTTTGTACATATTTTACATAAATTCTAGAACTCAGTTTGACTCTTGTTTGAGTTAAAACATGCATGTTTGTACGCACTTCGGCTCTCTGTTTATTCAACTTGTCGATCACTTCCTTGTACTCGTCCACGCGCAGTCGAAACGCCTGGTCGACCGCTTTCGACTGAGTCACCAGGTCTTCAAACATCTTAGTCAGACACTTGTCGAAGTACGCCCTGATCGGCCTGCCATTTGACAGTACATTATTGGCCTCCGAAACTATGTCCCCGGTGAAACGATCCCATTCGATGAAGGAAATCTGGCTGAAAAATAATTAAATGACCGAAAGACCAAAGAGGCCCAATTATTTTAACTCTTCCATTAATAATAATAATACTCTCATTATATTATGTTGATCTACAAGATCGCCACCGTGTAAAAAATTACGACGATAAACATTATGTTGTAACAAGTAAAGATTGAAAAATAGGCCGGTTTGCATAGGTATGTTTATTCCACATGAAAAATTCAGACGTTTACAATTTGAGTGTTTTTGAAATTATTCTAAAATTAATGATAGTTATTTTTTAAATCAAAATGCTTTTACGTTAAAACAAACACAAAACTTGAGATTTAAAATTTGTCATCACAAATAGTTTTATTTTATTTAAATTACATCCGTCAACCCAATAATTTATGTGACCATGCAGCATTGTTAAACATTTATAAAGTTTTAAATTCACTCGTTCCGAAATTGTTTGAAAATTTTAATTCGTTTAAATAATTTTTGGATGAGTTGTTGCTAACAGAAAAACGAAAAGGACAAAAGGATGAAGAAATTACAACCATCAAAAATTTTTAGCAGAATTGGATAAAATAATATGTTCTGGAAATCGTGTAAAAGTTTCGAATCTTGAATATGTAAATTAGGTACCTACAGTGACTTATTAATACAAAAAAAAAACCTAAGAAATTATGAAAGCTTTTAATCACTAGTATTTATTAAAGTTTCAAGATTGAAAACACACAAGTATAATTTAATGAAACGAATATTGCAAAAATCTACAAATTTTGATATTTAAAAACTCTATAAATGGTATAAAACTAATCCAAATAGGTTTTATTTCCACGCACGAATTCGTTTAACTATATTTTTAAAAATTTGTTAAAATTTCAAGTCATTCGGAACAATTTTGGAAATATTGATTTTGTCGGTTTTTTTTTTATCATGAAAAATTTTGAAAGAAAAAGCTTCAAACAAAGTAGAACCTACGGCCGATTACACCTCTTTTTCGTACACCGTGAACATTATAAGGATCAAAACGCTCCTTCTACACAAAAGGAGGTCACTGGAAAAAAAACATCGTTGTAAAACTAAAATATTCGTCACTGCGTTTAGAATATAAAAGTAAATAGATGTTAACTCACGCTGGTTTGAACACATTTTTGTCGCCGCTCAAAACCGACGTGTCAATGTGGTTTTTGTCGAGTTTTCCGTTGTGCTCTTCAATCTTCAACGTTTTCTGCTTGTACTGTAAATCCACGGTCAGGTTGTAGACAAAAGCCCGTAATCTTCTGATTTGTAACACGACTTTGTCTAGAAGCCCAACGAGCTGTTCTTTGATGCCGTAAATCAGTTCGCGTTCTCGCAACAGTTCTTTCTCGACGTCGTCGAACACCAAGTCAACGCCTTGCCGGCAATTCCTGCACTCACGCACGAACCAACGATAAAAATTTTGAAAACACGACTAAAATTAATACACTATTAAAGGACACCACGCTCCGCTAGTACAATATCATAATGTGCCAGGTATTTAGGATTCAGAACAAGAGTTTGAAGAACGCTATAAATATCGGAATGCTCGAGAAATCTTCTATCAGACGAAAACAATAGGTCGCAGCTCTGACGGGTGGTTCGGTCGATTTGAAAGGTATGTGGTTTCGCATGAAATTTTAACTTTATATACATCCCAAAGATTCGGCGTGAAAACTGAAAATTCGAGTAATTTGAAACACTTTTGGATGATCGGCCGCATTGAATTTGTACATACTTTATTCGGTTAATTCTTGTAAGTATAACAGAGAAATTATATACTATTTTGTTTTTTATCATATATACGTAGTGTTCTCTAAACGATACATTAAATAAATTTAGCATTAAATTAACGATAACGCTTGCTTGCTTTCAAGATTACATCTTGCATGTATTTTCCTCGAGAAGCTCATTTTTCTCATTGTTACGTCCGCTAAAATTTTGAAACGACGGATTTAAATAAAATTAGTCCCTTTTACAATGTACATCAGTGGCGCGCACGCGAAGAGGTCCAAAATGTTTCAAGTGTCATATTTCGAGTGTGCGCCACCGATGGCCGACGGGGTGTGTGGTGGTCAATGTTGAAAATGCTAAAACACCCCTAAAATAGTTTTAGTTCGCCGCCCGATGGTCACACGTAAACACCACTTGTCACTCACCTCAGTCTGAGGCACTCGGCGATGACTTCGAGCGAGTCGCCGATCAGCGACTCGTTGGCGTCTTCGACGCGCTTCTGGTAGCCCAACAGCAACGCGATCTCCTCGTCCAAAGCGGCCTTCTGCCTCTCGATCTCCGCGCACTTGTACTGGACGTCTTTGATTTTCACCTCGGACCGATGACCTAACTCCTGTTCCTTTTTTATCGCCGACTCGTTCGCCCGGTCGATCAACCGTTCGGCCTCGCGCCTCAGCCTCTGAGCCGACTCCCGTCGCCCCTCGGCTGCCGCCACTTCCAGTTGACAGTCGCGGCGCCACTCCGCGGGCGTACGGTGATCGCGATAACCGTTTCGATATTTACAGCCGTCGTAACAGTTATTGGTCATCTCGACTACAAATAGTATCACTATAGCGCTTTACAGGTTTGTGACAACAATAACATTTTACGGTCGATTAAGCGAACGCCATTGCAAGTGACAACGTAACGTTGGGCCGTACTTGCAGGGGGATTTTACATTCTTTTTTTTCTAATCTTGTTTACAAGTTGCCGTGGTTATAAACTTCAAGAATGGCCGTCATATCGATTGGGAGCGAAAGCAGGCTTAAAGCCTGGGAACGCGCTATAACGTTTAGATAATAGGCTCGTGTAACTCGATACCGAGAAATAATATTTTTATTTCGAACTGTACGATTACAAACTACGTGTGTAATTTATTTAGTAGGACGTTTTTGAAAACTTATTTGCGTAAAGATTTCGGAAAAAATTATAATAATAATGATATTAGAACTTAAACATTGTTTAAAGTATTTAGTGTTGTTTAAAATGTTCGATTGCGACATATTTTTATCAAGTTAATTAACATATTCGTTTTGTTTGAATTTAATCAGTCGATTCTTTTCTAATTTAACGTGCTAGCTTTATGTAAATCTGTAATTATTAAACTGTTTAAAAAAAAAGACAGTTTCAACAGAAAATATGATAAAACCTTTTTTTGAAGCGGATGGAAAATGTAGTCATGCTAGGTACGTGTACGTGAATAAAAAACATGAACTATAGGGATTATTATACCTACCTATCTTGTTTTGAGTTGAGTTGATTTTTTTTTTTATGGTTTTAATACATTTGAAAAATAAACATTTACGTTAACTTCTTGTCTTTTCAACGAGTTAAAAAAAAATGTTGTTAAAAAAAAAAATATTATTATTTTCACCCCCCGCGTTCGATCACCTATAGACTCTATAAAGTATATAGATATTATGGTTTGACAAAGAGACAGCAGGTTTTCCAGCGTAGAAAAAAACTATAATAATTATTGTGAAATTCAGTTAACCTGCAGCGTTATGTGTGATAGCGTTTACCCAAAAATATGCGCGTACACACGTCCTGCTCGTGGCGACAAAAATAAGAACACACAACTCGCGTAATATTTTGTATTTTTTTTTTTTTTGCGTCACGCGCGATCGTTCCCGAATCTCAGGTCCAAATTATACCTCCGGTCATTACGTACATATATATCTATGTTCCTGTGGATTATTATTTCCTATCGCGCGGTTCGAGACGGCTGTTACGTTAATTAGCATATCGTATGGTTTTTTTTTTTTAAATCGAATAATGTTCTAAAATGAAAAATCGACAGCGGCTGTAAGGTAAAATGTTTGCAAATTTTTTTTTTTTTTACACGATTATTCTTTTTTTTTTTAATTGACAAAATTATTACGATTTTATTGCACGAAGGATTTGGTGTTCGCACTTCGCAAGGCCATCGGTTTTTTTTTTTTTTTTCGACAATCGCCCGACGCGAAATGACGTCGCGGGAATACCTATTGGGTTTTTTTTTTTTTTTTCCCGTCACCGCATTCCGTCGCGGCGGCGGTTGTTGTTGCCGTCCCGGTATCAGCTGCTGCGAGAAAAAAAAAAAACGACGACGACACGGACAAAGCGCGGACCACCGGGCGATGCGCACCGGTGCGCGACGTTCGCGCGGCCGCCGGAGTGCGCGACGGACGCAACGTTGCGCTGGGCGAAAACGCCGGTCCGGCGAGCGTTCGTGTCTGTCGGTCGAGGGTGCCACCGAAACGCGGTAAAAAAGAAACGACGAACGGGCCGTCGAATGCCGAGCGGACAGCGTTGAGAAGAGCTCGGCGACCGCGTGTCCCGAAAAACCGTTACCGCGTCGCCGCACTCTACCTGTTGTTGTTTTTCCGTACTTTTCGCGGTGGTCGCGCGGGGCGGACCCGACACGGCCGCATACGAGTGTCCGCCGCGCCAACGGCAGCATGTCGCCGCCAAAGTTGTTCAGGGAGCACGGCGAGTCGTTTCCGATCCGCGACGTGCCGGCCGCGGTGGCCGTGTTCCGCCGGGAGCTGGCCAAGAGCGAGCCGGACCTGTTGCTGCTGTCGCTGGTGGCCGGCTCCGTCGAGAACACGATGACCTGCGGCCCCCGGGGCGACGCCGCGGACGACGCGGACGTGGCGGCCGCCCCGTCGTCCGACGGTCACGCGGACCGCACGTTGCGGTTGCCGGACGTCGAGCTGCACGTGGTCGAGGCGCTGTACACAAAGTTCAACGCGACGATCAGGAGCAGCGTGGACCCGCTCAAGTTCGACGGCCGCGACGGGTACGCCGACCGGGAGCTGGTGAAGAAAGTGTCCGACGTCATATGGAACTCGCTGACCAGGACGTACTGCAAGGACCGAGCGCACCTGCAGAGCTTGTACAGCTATCTCACCGGTCCGTGCGCAGTCCGCGCCGCGTCGTGTGCCGCGTGCGTGTTTTATACATTTTTTTTATGTGTTTCCAGGTTCCAAGCTGGACTGTTTCGGCGTCGCGTTTGCCGTGGTGGCCGCGTGTCAACTGCTGGGTTACAACGACGTGCATCTGGCTCTGTCCGAGGACCACGCTTGGGTCGTGTTCGGACCGGACGGCAGCGAAAACGCGGAAGTGACTTGGCACGGTAATTTTCTTGAGCGCTTCACAACGAGATGTGAACGGTGTAAAACTGTCGTCGTGGCCCGATCGAATTAGCGCGATGTTTGTTTGACAATAACGAAGGAACGTGTTTTTTATTTTCAAACTATACACGCGCGATAAACTAATCGATTCAAACAAGGTATAGAACAAAGGCTTGATGAAATCAAAATGTGTCAAACCTGGCCTGTACGAATTATTTTTTGACGATGGTTTGTTTGAGGATTACCCACTCGGCAATAATAAATCTGTCGTACTAAAACAGTAGTGTGTGCTCCTCCAAGCTACTTCTGTCAGTTCCTTCGGTACGTGACTGGTAGGTGTAATAAAAACGGAATTCAAAAAGAGTGGTCTTTGTTATGCGGTCGGTAACAAACGTTTTTTAAATCATAAACTTTCAGTGTTGTTTTTGCTATAGATATTAATGAATTTTATAAATTTAAAAAGTAGGACGCCTACAGTTATTTAAAATTTTTAATTATTTCAAATTCCAACGAGTAGGTAGGTAAGGTTATTCTAATTTTTTTTTTTTTTGTGCATTTGGTGAGTTTTTGATCATACTTGTACATTATATTACTAATTAATAACTATTTTAGTATTATAATTGATAGCGTACAATTTGTGTTGTGTGCTATAATATTTATGTCTACCATTAAAATTAAATTTCTTATTGTTTTGACGACATTAGCAGTGCTTAAAAGATTACTTTTGTCATTTTTATAACAACCGTATTAAATCGTTGATATATTTTATTGTAGAAAAAGGAAACGAGGATAAACGTGGACAAAAAATTAAAGACTCTGGACCTGTGGACGGTTCGTGGCTCTACGCCAATGGCCACCCAGTAATTTGCGACAGGCACATGGAAGTGACAGCACTGGTTAGCTCTATTAACCCGAGCATTAATCAGTCAACTGACGCTCTGGAAGTAGCCACCCTTCAAAAACATCTTTTGTGGCTCCTTTACGATGAAGGGCATATGTCAAAGTTTCCGATAGCTCTAGGTAGTTTTGCGTCCAAGATTTAACTTGTTACAAACCAATAACGTTTTTATATAATTGTTGTGTAGGCAACTTGGGCGATTTAGAAGAGCTGAATGCAACGCCAGAGAGACCGCCTTGTACAGTGTTGTTTAAAGAAGCAATTTCAGCTGCACAAATGTATTACGACGATATGTTTGTATACCCTTATACCTATCAAGGCGGATATTATTACAGGCATAACCTGATAAAAGATGCTTTTGCTAGTTGGGCCAGTGCTAGTCGAGTAATCAGCAGGTAAGCTTTGTTATTTATGTTAGCTTTTTTGTGTTAAGGGCCCGGCGGACTATATACCATTTTCATCGAAAACACGCTTTGTGTGGAAAAGTTCTCCTGCCTTGTAAAATAAACATTCGAATAATTTTTTTTGAAAGTTAAAAACATTTTGTAAGTCGCGTTTTAATACTTTGATTTAAATAGTGCTTGACTTGATTAAAATTATCATCAGTAGTTCGCACACGATTTTTTTGATTATCTTTAAATCAAATTGTCGTGTGACTTTAAATCCGACTTACAAAATGTTATACTCTATCATCTAAAAAAAAAAAAAAAATTATTCAATTACGTTGATCCTACAAAAACTTTTACCGTGAAGTCAATGTTGCCCTTTTAAATGCATGTAATTTGATAGAAGTAGCCTACAGTTTGCTCCTTAATAAATAGCCGACGCCGGGTCCCTTAAATTCTATCCGAGGAGATTTTGTACTGGTAATTTTAATCACAGTCACTTTCTGATACAGCTTTGTAACAAAATAAATGTTTTTCATGCGCAAAAACTATTATTGTTTTTTCTGGTAACACCTGAATCGATGCGCGTGTCAACATTATTGAAAAACCCATAAAAAAATCCTGTTTTGTGAAAAAAAAACACGTGGGTTATATTTTGAATGCTTTTTACTGTGCTGTGATTCCAGTTTGACAATTTTTCAAAAAACATGTTTTATAATCTATCTTGCTGTATCTAAAGTAAAAAGTTTTCTTATTTTAAATTTCATACAAAATTTTAGGTACAGTTTTAGCAAAGACGATGAGGAATTGTACAAAGAAATGATGGACATTGCCTATGAATTAATACCATATTCATTGAAAGAAATGACATGTGGCAAAAGTCGATCGATTTTAAATAATCCTCAGTGTTATGCTTACGTGTTACTGTTCTATGATGGCCTTTGTCTTTGGGAAGAAGATGGTGCTACCCCAGTACTACACATTAAGTGGGCAAAGCATTTTGTTAATTCCATATCTAAATTTGACGATAGTGTAAGAACAAGCCTTATCATTTTAGAACCAAAAGTAAGACTCTTCGTTAAATACTTACTGTAATGACATGATATGAACATATAACTTTTCAAATTAATTTAAGTTAGGGGGTCTTGTGCTTCTTTTCATTAATGATTAATTATTAGTAGTTAGAATATGACTACCTGTTGTGAAAGAACTCATTTGTTTGATGAATTATCAAAAATATTAGATTGTACCCGAGTTCTTTTTACATCCACGTGTATGGTACTTGACGTTTTTATAAACGCTCTCCTTGACTTAAACAGTTTAAATTCATACATTCTATATCGACAATTGTTTGTATGGGTTCAAACACTCACAAAACTTAAATCAAAAATATGCATAATATAAAAAATATTGTACATTTTGTATGTAGTTGTGAAACAAGCCTTGTAATGTCAATATACTATCCCCCCCCCCCCATTATTTTGGTTTGTAGTAATTTTTCTATTTATTCATTTGCAATTTGTTTACTGTTTATAGGACTCGGATAATAATGAAAATAACAACATAAATAACAATAATCGCCCAATATCTAAAGACATTTTTGACTCTATACCTTGCATCGAAGAAGAAACCAAATCAGAACCTCATCCTGGTATTCAAGCATTGACTGCTGCTTGCAGTGAACGTATATTGAACCGCGAGTTCTTATTACAGGGCGGAGGAGAGCCTTTTGTGGGTAGTTCAGATGCAGTACCTACTCCGATTTCTACTTCATTGCAAGCATCAAAAGTAGTTACAACAACAAAATCTGATGACGAACCTGCGACTAAAATTGTATTAAAAAGTAAGAAAATGAAGAGTATTAAAGATCTACTTGTAGCAAAAAAGTTGAACACTCAAGCAATTAGTTTACTAATGTGCGCCCAGTCGCAAGAGGGGAAACGGCATTCGTCTAGAGATACTGTAGAGCCAGAATCTAAGCGAACTAGACGAAATACTAACAAATTATACGTATGTTGAAGTCGAACATACATTGAACGTAAGTGCAATTTTTCTAAAAGAAAAAACTTCTCTTAAAATAAGTGACTCATCGTATTGTTAATATTTTTTAATTTTAAAATGAGTTTAAATTCCTAACTATTAAATACTTGATGAATCTCTAATTTAGATACTTAAAATATGACGTATTGTGTATTACCTATTAAATAGGATGT